>CAUYRH010108750.1:0-12677 GCA_963574655.1 Perodicticus potto
GGTGAATTTTTGGGCAAACTGGTGTGGGGGCGCGCCCCATTTGGTTGGGGGTGGGGGTTCAAACCCACCCCGGGCAAAAAACTCAAAAAAAAAAAAAAAAAAAAAAAAAAAAAAAAAAACTAGGTTTGTAAAGCTTTCACTTCATTAAAAAAAAAAAAAATTCACAAACTCTTCCTAGAAAAAGTGCTACAGTCCTCATTGCTGAATAGCACTATGGCCCCTTGGCCGCCTGTAGACTGAAGTGATATGTAGCTATAAGGTATACAGCACTTTTTCTAGGATGAGTTTGTGACCTTTATTGTCCAACCTCATAGATATAAATAAAGATATAGTCACATATATTTATTTACTTCTGCTCTTTTTAATTGCAGCGTGCTGTGATGTAATTTTTTCCCAGTTCGTTTAGTCTGCTGTTGAGCACGACCTCTAACACATTTCTCCCTTCCCACTGATTTTAAATGTAATCTTCAGCACATGGGTCAGTTTTAGGACTCTTCTTTTTACTCCATTTACATGCCTTTCATTTGTTCATTTTTGTCATATTCCGATTTGTAATCCGCTTTAATATTTTATTGGGTAATACCTCCCTAAATTATTACTGTCTTAAAAAGTTTTTCTTAGTATTTCGAGGATAATTTTTATCATGCCTTATAACTCATCCAAGAATTTGGTGTGTCAACACATTTTCAAGCCTCCTTTCCAGGACCTTCAGTAAGGATTCTTTTAAAAGATTCAGTTCTATGGTGTTTAATCCTCATTATGTTAAAAATCATGTAAGATAAAACTACATATCAAGAAGAAAATAAAAGCCACCTATAGTCCTACCATCCATAAATAACCACAGCTAGCTAGGTGCAGTCATTCAGGGCCTATAGTCCCAGCTACTTGGGAGGCTGAGGCAGAAGGATCACTTGAGGCTGGGGGGTCAAGACCAGCCTGAGCAAAAAGCAAGACAACATCTAAACAAAAAAAAAAATAAAAATTAGCTGGATTTGGTAGGATGCACCTGTAGTCCTAGGTACTGAGGAGGCTGAGGCAGGAATACCCTGAGCCCAGGAATCCTGCAGTGAGCCTTGATCATGCCACTGCACTGCAACCTGGGTGACAGAGGGACACTCTGTCTCTAAAAAAATCAAATAAATCAGTAAATAAATAAATTAAGAACCTTTCTGTTCTTTTTTTTGCAGTTTTTGGCCGGGGCTGGGTTTGAACCTGCCACCTCCGGCATGTGGGGCCGGTGCCCTACTCCTTTGAGCCACAGGCACCACGCAGGAACCTTTATTTTCTTGAGTCACATGTCTTCTTAAATTTAGAAGGACTGCCTTCTTGACCCTATAGTACCGCATTTATAGATATACCCTTCTTCTGAATCTTTAGTATCATATTTATTCTTCCCCATTTTATAATCTTACTCCAATGTGTCTCATGTCAAGTTTTGGACTTTTATCTTTAAACACGGGAAGATGCATCAAATGAAATATTTGCCAAAATCAGGTAAATAGATTTCTCTTGCCCACTTGTTAGTTGGGAACTGCATCTTTCTTACTCAGATCTACAGCTCAATCCAATCGTACTGTCACATCAATCCTGGCTTCTGGCAGTCAGCGCTTCAGTTCTGAAGTGAGAGTTTCTCCTTTCCTCCATGCCTGGGCCTCTGGAAAACTGAACTAACCCCATGAATGGAAAACCACACCCCCAGTACACCCTACGACAATCACGTACCTTCCTGTATGCTCTCTTGACCATAAGGCTTTACCTATTGGAAACTACACATCATCATAACGATGGTGATGATGATAAACCACTGCCGTGTCTTGAACACAGCTATGGTCTGAATGTTGGTGTCCACTCAAAATTCATGTTGGAACCTGATACCCAATAAAATTAGTATTAAGAAGTTTAATCATGAGGGCTCTTATGAAAGAAATTGAAGGAAGCTGCCTTGACCCTTCTGTGGACCAAGTGAGGACCTCCCCAGAAGGCATCATCACTGAAGCAGAGCAAGTCTTTATCAAACACCAAATCTGCTGGCACCTGGGTCTTAGACTTCACAGCTTCAAGAACTGTGAGCAAGAACTCCCTATTGCAACCTTCTCTAAGGAAGATAGATGAATGACTAAGAAACATATGAAAACATGCTCATCATCCCTAATCATCAGAGAAATGCAAATCAAAACCACCCTGAGACATCACCTAACCCCAATAAGATCAGCCCACCTCACGGAGTCCCAAAGCTACAGATGCTGGAGGGGATGTGGAGAGAAGGGAACACTTTTACACTGTTAGTGGGACTGCAAACTAATATAGCCTCTTTGGAAAGAAGTATGGGGAATCCTCAAAGAACTCAAATTAGATTTCTCATTTGACTCCATAATCTCTCTACTAGGCATCTACCCAGAAGAAAAAAAAAATCATTTTATCATAAGGAAATTTGCACTAGATTGTATGTCCCAACTCAATTTACCATCACCAAGACATGGAAACAACCTGAATATCCATCAACTCTGGAATGGATTAAGAAATTGTGGTATATGCATACCATGGAATACTATGCAGCCATAAAAAAAGGTGGGGACTTCACATCTTTTATAACATCCTGGATGGAGGTGAAACACATTCTTCTCAGTAAAGCATCACAAGGATGGAAAAGCAATTATCCAATGTACTCAATATTAATATGAAGCCAGTAGACAATCCAATGTGTATCCACATTGGAGAAAAACTCATTTTAATTCATTTTGCAGGGAGGCGTAACAAGGGCAGATGCTCTCACCTAATGAGCACGGCATGGAGGTGTTTGGCACACTTTGTGAGTGGAGGGATTCTACCTAACAAAATCAGGGTGGCGCCTGTGGCTCATCAAGTAGGGCGCCGGCCCCATATACTGAAGGTGGCGGGTTCAAACTCAGCCTCAGCAGAACTGAAAAAAAAAATCATAGAAAAATAGGCTGGCGTTGTGGAGGGTGCTTGTAGTCCCAGCTACTCAGGAGACTGAGGCAAGATAATCACCTAAACCCAGGAGTTGGAGATTGCTGTGAGCTGTGTGACGCCATGGCACTCTACAGAGGGTGATAAAGTGAGACTCTATCTCTACAAAAAAAAAAAAAATCAAATACTTTGACCTAGTTGTTTATGCCCTCATTTTAATCTAAAATAAATTTACCTTTCAATTAAAAATAAATAAATCTCTGTTTGTTTAATAGATTACTCAGTCGGTAGTATTTTGTTACAGTGGCCTAAATGGACTAAGACAAATACCGCTACATAAGACACTTTCTACCCCAAATATATACAATAACTCTGCAAGATGGATATTGTCTACATTACACATTACAGATGAAGAAACAGAGGCTCAGAAATAATAAGGCACTTCCCAAAGCATCTCAGTTATTAAGTGGAAGAGGTAAGCATCTAACCCCATGTCCACCTGTTCATTAGTTCCTCTGTAACAGGCAAAATGTTCCTGCCAATACCCACCTCCCCCTTCCAACTCGGTCATTTACTGATAACCTTTTCTGTAAACAAATGTAAGAAGAGAGGGAGGTAGAATTTTGTACTATGGCTCTTAAAAACCATCAATTGGGCTGGGCACGGTGGCTCACCCCTGTAATCCTAGCACTCTGGGAGGCTGAGGTGGGGGAATGGCTTGAGCTCAAGAGTTTGAGACCAGCCTGAGCAAGAGTGAGACCCCATCTCTACTAAAAATAGAAAACCTAGCTGAGTGCTGTGGCAGGTGCCTATAGTCCCAGCTACTCAGGAGGCGGAGGCAAAGAGGATCACTTGAGCCCAGGAGTTTGAGGTTGCTGTGAACTATGATGACACCACCGCACCCTATCCAGGGAAACTGTCTCAGAAACAAACAAACAAAAAAAAAAAAAACGTGGATTGTCAAGAAAGAAATATCAGACCCTACATCCCTAAGACAGGGGCAGGTGGCAAGAGGAGTCACAGAACACTGTATTTTGCTATCTATTTTTCTTAATAGGGTCTGCTTCATAAAGTAAGGCATGGGATTGCCAGAAAGGGAAGATGAGGAGGTATTTCTGCATCTACCTCTGTCAATAGCTTTTTTTCCTTAGTCTTCTTAGGTAGTGTAACAGAGTTAGAATTTTCTTTTGCAACTTCAGAGGCATTTTCATGCCAACTTGAGATAGGCTATGTCAGAAGCTGCTAACCTAATATGTTAAACATTTCATTTTAAACATTTTATTTAAAGCCGCTAACCTATTTTAAACATTGAAGTTTTCTATAATTAGGACCAACTAGGGGATCTATGGGAGGCAATAAAATAGAGGGTGTGTGCTGACTTTCCCACCAGTCCCTTATCCCACACGCCAGCCTATTCTGCACAGATTATATTAATACAACCACTAACTGGGAATCCAGAGGTCAAATGGGAAAAGTTGGCTACAAACGCTCAGCCACAGTTTTTTAAATACCTCTTGCATTAGTTTGAGGTTAATTAAGATGAGTTTTGTCATAAGGCCTAATAAGTCCTCTGACTAGAAGAAATAATCATTCAGAGTGTGTCATTAAAGGTGACGGAGCAGACCTGTTGTCACTCGGTTCTTTTCATATTTGCTGGTTATAATTATCTTTCTATTTATTGGGTTTTACAATTCTTGAATCACGGAATTTGGTGAAAAATAAAATGTTAGTAATGATGAGCATTTCTTTTTGGGTATGAATATATTCCCGAGGAAAAAATATTAATTAAATCAAAAGAAGGCTGAAAGGGAGAATCTGATCTGGGTTGTAAATTAGCAGCTTCTACTACCATTAAATGATGAGGATCATTCATTAATGAGCTAAAAATAATGGACCACATTGCATCTTATTTCTTCTACATCAGCTGGTGAAACATTAAACCTTAAGTGGAGCCTGAGAAAGAATATTCTTAAAAAAATTTTTACTTGATTCTTCAATAACTGAATTACACTATTTAGTTTCCAGGGATCATAAAATCTATCCTTTCTTCTCTTGCTATTAAGAATTTTGTACTTGCAACTACAAGTTACTAAAAATATTGAGGGAAATAGCACAGGGTTACAACAGATGCTTAGAGCTGAAATCCTATGCCCAGAAAACTGCTGTCAGTTTTGAAATCACCCTTGTCGCTGAGTCAGTTTCTCGCGTGCCTGTCTGCTGGACAGCAATGTTCATTTTGTGCCAAATTTGGCAGGTGTTGGTCTCTTATTCCAAAGTGTGGAGAAAATCTCTCTAAAAATATCTTTCTTCCCAATTCACACAGGCCCCATTCTGAGAATGAATGCTTTACTACCAACAATAGGGTATGTCTGTATTTTTGTTTATCTCTTCTTCCAAAAAAAGATTTGTGTTTATGCCATGTTTTAGGATGGACCACCTAACCTGAAATCTGGAACACAGAACTCAACAGATGCTGACGGAATGAATGATTTGGCAAAGCAAGTCAAGCTCTCTTTCCCAGGAATTATATTGCAAAATTCCCAAAACCCAAAGCAATTGGGTTGTTTAAGTACCAGTACTTAAAAATTACATTTCTTGTTCATTTCTATTTATCTCCATAAGCTCTTACTTATTTAGATATTTGACAGTAGTTTATGGAAACCCAACACCTAGTTCTGTCCTGCTGACTATGACCTTTCTCCTGAACATATCTCCCTATCTTTGCTCATATCTTTACCCTACCAACACCTCAGAGGATCTCCTTATCATTAAGCCACACCATTTAAGTCCCAGCTCAAAAATCTCCTCTTGTGAAAATCTTTCCCCAGGAGACCTCCTATCCCTTTCATCTGGCTTCACGCCTCAGCATACGCACATATACACTAGATCTGTGCTACTTACTCTATTATTTCCAATCCCCAGTCCTTGTAGTTGTCTTCAAACTGCTTATGATGCACATATATTTTCTTTCCTTAATTACAAATGCCTTCAGGCAAGCACTTGTTCTGTCTTTTGAACACATTCTCCTCCACTCCCCCATAGGATCAATTTCCCTGTGTTGTATACAGTAAGAACTCAATGAAGGCTTCAACTGCTTGAAGATCACACCTCACACTGTATCAGACAAAGCACAAAGCAGTTTTTTGTTCTTAGCAGTCTTCAGACAATTTTTACAGCCCTCTTACTGTCTGTCTTTGGTAAATACACATTTTACTAAGGGTGTGAGCAGCACTTTGGCAATACATTCCAAATGTTGGTCTTCTATAAGGCCGTCCTAACAGGACCTCACAAGTAATTTTATGTCAGAGAAGTGTGTGTGTGTGTATTTTCTATGTCTAGAGCTTCCTCCTATTTATCCAATATAGCAATAGTCTCTTCGAGAAAAAGATGGAGTTTCATAAATTTACTCTAGGAGAAAAATAAACCTTTTAATTTCATTATTGTATAGGATGGAAAATTAATCACTATCCCATCCTAAGTTCTCAAATACTAAAAAAACTCAGTAAGAGCATCATAAGGTAGAGTGTTCAGATATTTTTCTACTGTAATAAGAAACCACTCGAGTGTTTTAAATAGGGTAGGGCTTTCTGAAAGATCTCTAGCGTTGCGGGGTAGAGAACATATGAAGGGGGAAGAGAGGGTTGAAGGAGGTGTCAGTAGAGTAGTCCAGACAGAAGGGCTTGGACCATAGCAATCTTTCCTAAGAGCATATTAGAAAATAATTAAAAATATAAAGTTGGATAACTACAAAAAGGAAATCAAATGTATCTTTTTTTTGCAATGCAGCCTTAAGGAAAGAATACAGAAGTTCAATCGACAAGCATAAAAACCTGGGGCATGGACAGCGCCTGTGGCTAAAAGGAGTAGGGCGCCAGCCCCATTTGCCAGAGGTGATGGGTTCAAACCCAGCCCCGGCCAAAAACTGCAAAAAAATAAATAAATAAATAAACAAATAAAGTTATCTTTAAAGAAAAAAAACAAACCTGGGGCATTCCTACATTACTTATTGATGAGAAGGAAGACAGGTATAGAAGTGGATCTAACAGAGAAGGTAAGACTGTCCTACCATGTCCAGATGTTTGTTCTAGGTCATTGCCTTCGACAGGGTTCAGGAGAGTACCTCATGTATTGGAAAAAAGTTGTTGAGAAGCACTCCTGGCACTTTTTTCCTGAACTATACCATGCTAAGCTGAGACGGCAAATTAGAATCTACACAAAATATTTTCATCTCAAGCGTCCAGCTGACGTCCATCTGAAACCACAGGAGCCAAACATCTCTAGGACAAGTTTATCTCTGGCCATGAAGCTATCCTCTCACCATTCTCTAGCCAACTAAGTTAAATATCCAAACTTGGATCCAAAATACATAAGGATTTTACAAAGGTAGAAATGGGAAATGATATTTTTGATCCTCTCTGTGACAGTCTCTGGTGGTTATTTTATATTTTATATTTATTGTCTCATTTATTTTTTCCATCAAGCCAGCAGGGTAGTTACGACTCCCTCATTTTATTGAAAGGTTAACTGAATTCCAGAAAAAGCAGAGACACACAGCCAATGAGTAGCAGGGCCTAGATTTTATTTCAAAGCTTATATTTAAAGGAAGCCAAATACATAATATGGCTTAGATTTCTCTAAAAGAATAGGGGAAAGTAGACATTTTGAAAAGCAAAAACTGTGCCTTATTTTTAGTTTTGTAAAAACAAAAAAAAGGGGGGGAATATATCGTCAATGTCAACATTTAAATAATAATACAGGAAATGTTCCCTCCCACTTCCTGGCAATGCTCAACTCAGGTAAGAATCCCCAGATCCACTGTTGGCCTTTTACACTTCTCAGTACCTTGATCCTCCTGACTGAAATCCCCTTCCAGATCCATCTGGACTCCCTTCTCTTCCTGATAAATTCATAAATACTCTTCAATTCTTAGTGCAAATTTCCTTCAAAGCCTCCCCTGCATCCTTCCCCTCACCCTCCACTTTACCCTCCCCAGGCAGAACCACTCTCTCTTCCCCTTCCCACAAGTTTCTCTGATGGCCTGAAAGCTCCTACAATGTGCTGTTCACATGACGCTCTCCTGCCCTGAATGGTAAGTTCCAAGAGGAGAGTGGCCATGTCTGATTCATCATGATGTCATGAACCTAAATACCAGGGCACCATTTGCAGCTTAACTTACTTCACAGGATAAAATTTGTCCTTGCTATTATCATATGAGGAGGAGAAGGTACATCATCTCTATTATTACATATCAAGAGCAGAAAATATATCATCTTTTATACAGAGAGGCAGCCATTGAAAACCTGGCTTTGTCTTTACTAGTTGTGACTTTGGATGAGTCAATTAACTTCTCCATGCTTTGGAGAGGATAATAATAAAATGGGGATAATAATAGTATTCACATCATAGTGTGAGCTTATGAGGATTTAATGAGATCTTAAAAGCATAACTAGCCTGAAGTAAATATTTTAAATACAAGAAAGTGCCAAAGAAATGTACACACATTTTAAGAAAGGAAAAACACTGTATTAAAATCGCAATATTCAATATATACCTACAATGTTTGTTTTCTTGTGTGTTGTATCTTATATCTCTTGGTAATGGATTTGAGTATTGCAATTTTAATACAGCTTTTTACTTTCTTTACATTTCTCTGGCACCCTCTGTATTTGTTGGAAAAATGAACATGAACAAACTTACATCCATGCCACATCATTCACCAGAGAAGACACACAACTCATACTCGGACTATTCAGGCTACTTTTTTACTTGCAATTGTTTTCACCAGTTATTTGCACTGTTGGGACATATGAATAGTTAACGTCATTCCCTATACTAAATAAAACAGGGAGTTGATGTTAAAGATCACTGAATTTGGGTGGCACCTGTGGCTCAAGGAGTAGGGCGCCAGCCCCATATACCAGAGGTGGTGGGTTCAAACCCAGCCCCGGCCAAAAACTAAAAAAAAAAAAAAAAAAAGATCACTGAGTTTAAGTCTCATTTCATGGGTGAGGAAACCAAGGGGAAGTGGTCTTCCCAGGGTATAAGCCTTATGCACAACAACGCTCTGTTTGCCAACCCAGTGCTCTTCCACACATGCTCAGATAGCAGGAAGCCTGAGCGTTGTCAAACTTATTTGGAAAAAGAGTCAGCAAAACTTGTGTGCACAGAGCCGACGCTGATTAAGCAGCTGTTCTTATACAAAATAGACCTCATTATTTCTTAACCAAAGTTGGATTCCACTTCTTGTGAACTGCTGTGCCCTTCTCCTTGGATAAAATTACCATAAGTTTCAGAAAATGTCTCTAATTGCTTAATGAGTGGCAGAGAGAATTACAGAATGTTAAATTGCCTTAATGTCATCTGGGGAGAATTTCTTCAATTTTATATTTCCAATGGGAAAGAACAGATGATTGTTAATATTACAACAAACATGGAATAGAATGCAAAATGGGCTTGCTTTTTGTTTAGGGTTTAAAAAGACATTGAAAAGAAATATCTCACTTCTGAGAAGGATCCTTCAGGCTACACCTCTATCCTCTGGAGGCCAAGTTCACACTCCTCTGCCCTTAGGTGTACTTCACTAGGACATTTTAAGATTCAGTGAAACAGGACAATAAGTTAGATTATTTCATGAGAATAAGTATAAAATGCCTGAAAATATGTAAGTACTTAAGTCAGCCTGAGGACCTATGGGAGTCTTCCCAGCTATTAGGAGTACTCTTTAAATAACTATAATTAGGCCAGTATACGTAAACATATACAGCATTACTAACATTTTATACTTAACCTAGTTAAAAGTTTTACCCAGCTTTTGTTTATTGCTTTAACAAGCATTTTTATAGCTGGCACCTGTGATTTGCAAGCACCTCTTTAAATGCTACTCAAATGTATTCTTTACTTGAAACTGATGGTTCACATTGTATTAATAAATAACTGATTTTCAAGTAAGGAACTTCTTTCCAAAGCAAATATTTTCTTCTGGTTATATACGAAAGCTGTTTTGCCATGCCTTTACCAAATTTCACTGCCATCAGGCTAATATACTTCAAGGTGGGTCAATACCCCAATCTGAGTATACAATTTAAAATTGCACATGAACTTTATGGCCACCCTATATATGCATACATTACCTGTATCACAACATCACTATGAACCCCATAAATATTTACAATTTTTTTTTTTTGAGACAGAGCCTCAAGTTGCGACCCTGGATAGAGTGCTGTGGCATCACAGCTCACAGCAACCTCCAATTGCTGGGCTCAAGAGAGTCTCTTGCCTCCACCTCCCAAGTAGCTGGGACTACAGGCGCCCACCACAACACCCGGCCATTTTTTGGTTGCAGCTGTCATTGTTGTTTGGCTGGCCCCAGGCTGGATTCAAACCCACCAGTTCAGGTGTACGTGGCTGGCGCCTTAGCCTGTTGAGCCACAGGCGCCTAGCCAATATCTACAATTATTATGTGTCAATTAAAAAAATGTTGAAGATGTATGGAAAGAAAGAATGCAAGTTCAGCCACTCAACAAACATGTGCTGAGAGTCCACTCTGTCCCTGGGCCTTTGCTGCAGGCTGGGGTTACAAAGCCTACTAAGACACTGACCTTGCCCTCCAGGAGGGCATACTTGTGAACAAGACTTGTTTCACTACCACCATTTCCTCTCCCCTTCTTCTGTTAACAGCATCCTCTTCGGGTTGTGACATGGCCAAAGTGCTGTTCCCCTTGTACACAGTAACTGGTTTCAGAGATGAGCACGTGGCCTAAGTTAAAGCTAATCAAAGATCTGGTTTGGGGAACTGAAATGCACACAGGAAAAGGGGCTTCATCACCTTTGCAGTCCCAGGCACTGAAGACCATTCCCATAAACTTGGAGCAGCCTTTGTGAGGCGAGAGCCTGTCCACTGATGAAGGAAAACAGACAGGAAAGGCTGTCTGTACTCAGCCTGCAAGTGAGCAAGGTTTCCTGTTACCCCTCACCCTCACCAATACTTGTTATCTTTTGTATTTTTAATAACAGCCTTTTTAACTGAAATGAGGTGATATTTAATTGTCATTTTTATTTCCTCGATGAGGTGATGTTGAGCATTTTTATTTTTAGGTTGTTTTTCTCTGTGATATTGAATTGTTTGAGCTCCTTAGATAGTTTGGTTATTAACTCCTTACAAGATGTATAGTTTGAAAATATTTCCTCCCATTCTACAGGTTATCACCTTACACCATTGATTGTTTCATTTGCTATGCAGGATATTTTTAGTTTGATGTAATTCCATTGCCTATTTTGCAATGGTTGCCTGTGCTATTTAGTTCTCATCCAAAAAAAAGTACTTCTCCAGTCCAACATCAGGTATCTCTGAGAATACCTTTTAAAAAAAGGGGGTGTGGGGGCTAGACCAAGTGCCTCACCCGGCAAAGGACTCCGGGGGCAGCACCAAGCCTCCCCCTCCCCAACGGCCAACAGCAGCCAGGAACCGTAGTGTACTACCCTGCTGCGGTTGCTCCGGCTCAGCACACAGGCCTGCCCCACTCCCATGGCTGCAGTGGGTGGGAATGACCCCAACACAGGCACGCAGCCTCGGGACCCAGGCCTGCCTTCTGCCCGTGATACCGGTGGACGTAAGAGACACGGCCAGGAGTCGCACCACCTCAACACTCAGGTCCGCCCCACCCCAGAGACGCCACCTGCCACAGGCTGTGATTTCTCAGCACCCAGGCCCGCCCTACTACAGGGGCTGTGGAGTGGGGAGCGACCCCATCCAGGGCCTTGCCACCTCAGGACTCAGGCCCGCTGCCTGCCGGCAACACCAGCAGACGTGATATACCCCACCTCCTCTATACCCAGGCCCACCCCACTCCAAGGACTCCTGCAAACACATGGGACTCCACCGCAGGCTGCACTGCCAAGACCCCCAGCCTGCCTTGGCTAGTGCTGCCCCAGCCAGCGTCTCTGGTACCTGCACAACCCACCTCCTCCCTCCATTGCCCTCCCTGCTTCCTCACCGGCCCCATCCATCTGCCCAGGGACTTGGGAAGTCACGTGACCCCATGCCCTCCCTCCGAAGCCCTCCCTACCTCTCTGCAGAGCCCTCCCCACAACCAGAGACTGCTGGAGCCACCCACTCTCGTTGCCAAAGCCACTGGGAGCCAGGCATTGCCAGAACCGTGGGCACCAACCCCAGCCCTGCTGCTGGACCCATGTGTGACATGCTCTACTCCAGAGCTGCTCCCACAGCCACAACTCCCTGGCTGGGACAGCCCCAGAGGAGCTACACTAGGTCACTGCCTACAAATATCTTTCAAGAATAGAGTGATCCCGCCAGGGTCCAATCTTGGAGAGACGCCTCCCTAACTCTGAGGACGGCCAGAGGAAACGGCGAAAAATAATCATGGGGTGGAATCAATGGAAAAACTCTGGAAATATGAATAATCAGAGTAGATCAACTCCCCCAAGGAACGACAAGGTAGATACAGCACAAGATCCTTTACATAAGCAAATGGCTGAAATGCTAGAAATTGAATTCAGAGTCTGGATAGCAAATAAGATCAGCGGAATGGAGGAAGAGATGGAAGTAAAATTTCAAGCAGTAATCCAAAAGATGACCCAAAAGATGTCTCAAGAATTGAATGACTTCAAAGACAAAATGACCAAAGATTTTGACACATTGAGACAAGAAGTTGCAGCCCTCAAAGATCTGAGAAACACAGTAGAATCCCTTAGCAACAGAATAGAGCAAGCAGAAGAAAGGATTTCTGACA
>CAUYRH010108754.1:0-32802 GCA_963574655.1 Perodicticus potto
TACAAGTAGGGATAATGAAAAAGGCACACTTTCCCCTGTTGAGTTACCAGAATGCTGTGATTTCCTGAATAGTTTCCATAAATTCAGTGCAGCTTAGCACCAACTTTAGATCTTTTTGTGTGGAGCCCTCACACACAAAAAACTCACTATAGAAGCTGACGATAAGGGAACAGAGAAAAATCGCTGAACAGACCCAAAGAAATACAATTAATTAGTTCAGCATTTATTAATAAGTAGATTTGTCCCTATGACTGTATTATTAGGAATTTAGTAAAAGAAACCTGAAAACACTTGACTATTATCACTCTTATCCAATCTATGTAAAGTATATAAATTTAAATACGTATTTTTATCTCTAAAGTAAAACGTGGGGCTCAAAAGAATAAGAAAACAAATCACTGCATTCAAGCACACAATATGGAGTTGAAATAGGGCTTTAATTAAACAAACAGGATGAAAACATGTTAGGTTTTAAATGTATCCAATTTAGTCACTTATCTTTCATATCAATTTTGATGTTTCCAAGAGTCAGAAAATGACATCAAGATATAGACTGGGATGGACAGTTTATGCATACTCATACTGAAATATACCCTTCAAAGTTATTAACATAGTCAAAAGCAAACTGAGAAATATAAGAGATAAGAGAAGGGCACAGTCCGATATTATAATTCCACTCTGTCTCCAAAATGAAAGCATCAATCTCACTTTTCTTCCTTGCACACTGCAGACATCCTGCGAAGTATCCCACGTTAACACACTTCTGAGCAGGACACACCGTGTGCTTCCATTCCTACTCAGGCCTTCCCTCCCCTAAGAGCTTGTGATCGTTTCTGCAAGGAAAGAATCCTGTGATATCCAGGGTAAACTGGAAGCTCAAAACGAAAACTCTCCTAGAGACTTTCTCCTCTTGCAGAAAGAACCTGCCACACACTAACGTTTGCTATCCTCGGCATTTCAGTTAGACATTCCCACAAAGGAGTGATTCCACAGCCTCAAACAGACGTCACTTAATATCATCTATGTATGTCTCACCTATTTTTCTTCAATATGTACATGTCCAAGTGAGATTAAGGGGGAAATCACAATTCGATTGGGGTCTGCACGATCTTCTGGGTATCATGCTAATTTAAATACATGCGAAGGCAGAGGAGACTCATTAAACAAAAAGGCACGTGCAAGTGCTAGCTACTTGCTAAACAGAGCAGTAATATTGGAATTCTTTCCTGGCCTGATTTTAGAGCAACATATAAATGCTCCCAGAGTTTTTCCTCTTACTTCTTTTTACTAAGGTGGTGGGGAAAGTGGCTGTTTCTTCTTTATTTCTGGACTCTACAAAATCTTTTAAAGAATGTCTTTAGGGTATGACCTTCACAAATACTTCACATAAGAAAGCTACACAGAAGGGAAAAAGGAAATGTGTAGGTTTTGAACTAGCCACTAAAAAATTAAAAGATAAAAATGCATGTGAAAATATATATCTTGTTCTTACCAGTTTGGGGAATAAACAATTGACAAGGCTGTCGTTGGAGAAATACTTTCACTTAGCAAGTCTGAGTTAACTTTGAGTCTCTTCTTTTAAAGCATAAAAGAAAGCAAGGTTGCAAAAGCAAATATTAACAATTGAAGACCCCATGGTGTGTGTGAGCGTGTGTGTGTGTGTGTGTGTGTGTGTGTGTGTGTGTGTGTGTGTGTGTGAGACATGGTTTCTCTGCTTTGTTATTATTAACATTTGGGTTGGATAACTCTTTCCTGCAGGGGACTTTCCTGCTGGTTTTACTAAGAAACATCCCAGGGATGCTTCCAGTAAATGCTAGTGGCTTTCCACTCCCAGATATCCCCCAATTCTAAGCTGAAAGGCAACATTTTGTTAACAATACTCTGGTAGCAACAGGCACTCAGATCAAATGTGTACTTGCTATGTGTTAGAGTCTGGGTTAATAACTTTATACAGAGGGTATCTTATTTAATAACTACAGATGCAATAACTGTAGTTCTAATTATAATTTTCCATTTTACAGAAAAGAAACTAGAGTTTCAGAGATATTGAATAACCTGAGAGTTCTGGTCTATGATAAGAGGTTAGTGGGAAATTACGTAATGGCTATGTGGAAAGCTAACAAAACAAAGTATTTCTTTCACAGATACGTAGTCCAGACCTGAAATTAAACCAGTGAAAAACGTGAGGTCCTTAATGTGTCAGTAGTAATACACTGGGAAATAATTTACTAGATTTTATCATATTTTCCAGTGTCTACAGTTTAAGGCAAGGCATGGAGAGGGACAGGCTCAAAGCTCCAGCTGTTTCCTGGGAGATGAACCTTGGGGACACAAGGAAGGTGAAAGGATGGGGGGATGAAAGACGATGCCTTACAATAACCAGAGTCAGCAGTAGCGAGCTTGATGGTGACAGAAGTCTGCACTCACATGAAGACAGGGCAGTGATGAGTTACATTCTGCTCAGTTTCTGATTCATTTATAGAAATGACTCTCAAAGTGGGGTGGTGCCATGTCAGGGGCACAAACCTTACAAATTTGGGATTGCTTGTGCATATATGGGCTCTATAAGGATGGGGGGCAGACATCATTTAGAGGGTGGGGGTCAGGAGTGCCAGAAGCCTACAATACAAGAGGCAGTACAGTATACTCCATGTAGCATTCAAATGGCCCCTGGGATACCCTCATGGGTTAATAATCCTTCTAATTCACTAAGCCTGCAAACCAAGTAGGTGAACATTCAGTATTTTGACAACTTTTACATAGTTCACTGAATATTTTTCCAGAATGTAACCCCTATGTAAACCTAGAGAAATTTAAAATTTATTTGGTTTGGAAATTTATCAAGCATCATTCACTTTTCCAAAAAAATATGTCACCGACTGTTAATACCTCTTATAGTACGACTCGCCAATATAACACATGTCCAGTAGTGTGGAAATGTAACTTCAGATTCATGATGCTTCTATATTTAGCACAAGAAGCTGACAGCCGCTTTATGTCTTTTATTACCCACATGCCTGAATGCTCATATATTGAGATCCACAGAATTTTACAAAAAACATCTTTCTTCACATTTCTCCTTTATAGTACCAATATGGAACCATATAAATTTTTAAAATTATATATATATCATATAATCTATGCTATCTATCTTATCTGACTGGATTACCTTATATATGAATTTCATTTTTAGGATAGTAAAATGAGACATTTATAAGCATATTTTACACAAAGAAGGTACTGAATCTAAGACCCTGGTAAACAGTCTATCTTTTCTCACAAATTCAAATGCAACTACAAAATTATAAATTTGGTAAATACTCCTTGTTTTTAACATTGGACCAGGTAATCCACAGAAAGGAAAATTGAGCAATGTGAAATTCCTTAATATGAGCTGTTTTCGTAACCAGAACACAGAATGAAGAATGCTTTAGCTTTTGCCTATCATGCCCGGCTCTTTCGCCAGGTTTTCACTGAGAACTTGCTACGTTCGGCATAGCTGTAGGAATTTGAGATAAAGAGGAAAGAAGTCAGATATCATCTATGCCATCATATTTTTTAAGTGGAAGGTGGGAAATAAGCTAAAAACAAACCAGAAAAGCAAAGTGCCTCTGATGAGGATGCAGAAGCATGTTTCTGAATATCTCCTGTAAGACAGAAAAGCATCAGGCCACACCATCCCATTAGATCCACGTCATTTCTCAATGCCACTCTTGTTATTGCTACTCTGAATCAAATTCCACCTTTCTTCATCCATGCCATAACTGAGGAAGCATCAACTCCACGCTCCCATTTTACACACTCTCGTCATTTTTACAGTGCTTTACACATGAGGGTATCTGTAACGGTCAATCTCACATAGAAAGGAGAAAATACTGAGAGAGATGAACACTATCATCCTGGCAAGAATAGGGCAGGTAAATGGGAGATTTAAGAAGTAGACACTGACTTTCCCTTAATAACTCATTTCCACGTCTTGCTGGAATGCAGAGTAAGATAAGCAAGAACCCATTATGAACAATAAGCCCACCGAATGGAGTTCAAATCCTGATTCAGCTTTTTATTATTATGACCTCAGGTGAATTCCTCAGTGTTTGAGTCTTAGTTTCCTAACAGAGAACAATGAAAACCTTATGAGGTGTTATGATATAATGTTTCAGAACTTATTCAATTGTCTGGAATACAGAAGTTGGTCAAATGTATACCCTATTTCCAGTTCACTGATTTATGAGTTGTACTTTCATCCCTGGCAGCAAATGGTCTAAGTATTTTATATGTGATTGGGGCATATAAAAGACATCACGTATGATGTGAGTTCTTTAAAAAAATTGAAGATAAAAAAAAGTTGCTATAAGACAAGGGAGTCTTAAATCTATACCTGACGAATTGGAGTCATGCCAATTGTCACCACATGGTGTTCTGTATGTGAGTTAAAAACAAATTATTCAAAAGGACAAAATACAGAGGTAATTGAATTAAAAATTTAAAAAAACTTTAAAAAATTGGATCAATACCTTCTAAGCACTACAGGTCAGGACTCCCAGCCCCTCTGCAAAGATGCGCACGTGCGAAGGCTTGTGATTTTCAAAATGGCACCCAGAGGACTGAAATACTTATTTTAAGGAAGTTAATCATTTCTTCCTCTACCTGAGTAGAAATGGTATATACCATACACAGAAGTTATATACCATGAAATCTTACTCCCTATTCTGATTATTTTATGTTTATCCCAGGAAATGTTTTGTTTTCCCAAATGAAAGTAAAAGGACACAGTATAAAACTACTTCTCAATTATAACTAATGCAATTGTTTTAAAACTACTCAGACAATTCTTGTGAAGGGATGGCATTATTCAGACTTCAACTCCCAACCTGCTTACGTGTTGCAGTCAACACTCAGTTCAGGGCAGAGCTTTCAAAATGTACTTCATTGATATAAATGCTTCTCCCTACACAGAGTCTGACCCAGGGCTGGTTCAGAAGCTTATAGAGCAGAACAAGGATGCACAGGAATTAGAGCACATACAGACTCACTTGAGCAGAGCAGGGAATCGGCAACGTTCCAGCCGTGCTGAGAAAGAAACCTGAATGAGTGGAGGTGATCCAGGGAGTAAACTCCTACACAGCAAGCAGTGTTCCTGGAGGGCAGAGGAGCAGGCAGGGACGGAGGAGGGGTGGATGCCCTCGGGCAAAACAGATTTGGTCGTTAAGGCCTAGGACGCAAGACTTAATTCAGTTCATAAACTGGTGCTGAGGCAGAGATGGAGTTTCCACAAAATGAGCTTCATCAAGAAATGTCCTTAGTTACTAAAACCAGGGTTCACTGTCAGAAGAGCAGAACTGGAAACTTGATGGTGCCTCTTGGCTGGGTCAGGATGCAGATGTTCTGGAACCTGGAGGGGTTAGTTCGGAGCATTTTAAGATGGGTGATGAACAGGCTTAGCCACAAAGACCGATTTAACAAGCACATCTATGTGCGGAGCCCGTGGGGGGCAGCAGTGGAAGAGAGCCAGCTGGGAAGGTGAGAAGGGGAAAGAACAAGAGACAAGGGTGTGTTGCTTTCATTTCCATTCTTAATCTCTCTGTCACCTGCTGCCCCTCCCCCCATGGGCACACAGGAGCAGACACACTGACATAATGGCCTGTTAGGGAAGCAGCACTCTAAAGCACAGCTGACCTGGGTCACTGCTCATACAATAAAATACGTAAAGTGGAGGCTGCAGATAATTACATACCAGAGATGTCGTGAACAGGATGAAAATCGCAGTTCATAAAACTGTTAGTAAATACAAAACAGGAGAGGCAAGGCTGGCCCTGCCTGCCACCAGCAGTGTACAGCTACAGCTCTTCAGCGGAGTTCAAAGAGTAATTACAGAGGAGGGAGTTAAATTCTATAAGTGGTGGGTGCACCGCATTTAATGTGATAATCTAGTTAGCCGTCATGTTCTTTCTTTGAGAGGAAAATTTTAACGTAGGCTTTTAAAAAGTGACATCGCAAATATGCCAGTTTAAAAGTAAATTTATTAATAAACCATGTACGAAAGCTTCTCATATGTTTCCTTCAGCTGTGTCACCGGATCATAAATCAATCTAATGGTCTGGGGTAGAACAGTACCATTCTTACATCTGAGGAAACAGCACAGAGACACAGAGATGTTAAGCAAGTGGTGTTCAGCCAAACAGCTAGACCACGGCCAAGCTGAGAACTGAAAGAAATCCCAGAGGATGTATGCCACGCAGCTGCCTTCCACACCTCCCAAGAACATTTTTTTTAATACGAAATACAACACTTTATCCTCATCCAACACAAGGCACAGGATGTGACAAACTGAAAATATTTGGGCCTTAGTTAAGGGGCCATGACTGAATTAATAAATGAATAAATGCTGTAGTCTCTCCCACCAGTTCTGTAGATACAGACCATGGAGTGTTCCCAGAGACCTGCCAAGTGGGAGCCAGATTAACAAAATTCGTGAAATACATTTGCGGAAACACAGCATTGGATACCCCCTTTCTGCCTCTAGCCTAGAAACTCAGATCATTTCAAGTATCATACAATAAAATGTCCAGTTAGTTCTTGTAATGGGGAGGCACGATTGATTTAGTTGTTCCCCATTGCTGAAGTATCACTTTCTGCAGTTTCAGTTAACCACGGTGCAATACAAGAAGATATTTTGTGTGAGAGAGATTGCATTCATATAAATTTCACTTTAGGATATGATTACAATCATTCTCCTTTATTATTATTGTTGCTGATCTCTTACTGTACCTAATTTATCAATTAATCATAATATGCATTCATACCAATCATAAATACGCATGCATAGGAAAAACATACACACCCATACATATATCCATGTTGTATGTGTGTGTGTATCCATGTATACATATGTGTATGGATATAGGTATGTATACATGTGTATATATGTATGTACGTGTATACATATGGTTTAGTATAATCTATAATTTCAAGCATCCACTGAGGGTGTCTTGCAATATATTCCCCAAAGGTAAGGGAGCATTTTGTCTATACTTCTAATAACTTATTTGTTAAGGTGATGGGCTTAAAAAAACATTTTTTTAACTAAGATTTAACATTCACAGAGCTCAGTAAGTGTTCCATTTACTATTCTAAATGCTTTGCACCTGGTAATTCATAGGCAGTACCATCAGAGGAGGTACTAACATCAGCCTATGTTTTAGCAGGTGGGAAATTCAAGTACAAAAAGATCTCTTTCCCCAAATCAAGTAGCTGAATCTAGCATCTACACGTTTACTGCACATCATACTATTCCCTAACATGAAGGGGTAAAGATGTCAAGAAAGATGCAATTGGGAGTACGCACGGTTCAAATATGTTAGCTACAATGTTACCTGTACTTGGCTTGGATTATCATTATCAGTTATTGCCACAGCTTCATTGTACAATATACCATCTCTAAAGATCTGCACCCTTAACCATGATCAAAAATAAGAACTCGGTAGGAAAATTTCTGGTCAGAATAGCTCATGCAGACATCAAGATAAGCCTGGTTTCAAATATTTGGCTCTGGCTCTTAATTGCTATGTATCCTAGAGCAAGTTATTTAATCTCTCAGCTTTGCTTTTAGGATATGAAACATATAATTATTCCTTCCTTAAAGATATGATGATGTTATAAAGTTGGCAAGCAGGGATAACAATGCCCCACCAGGCACTCTGGGTTACCCTAACTGGGAGGGGATGTTAACAGCATTTACAGGTGGAGGCCAAGGGTGCCGCTAAGTATTGCACAATGCACGGAATAGACCTTAGAACAAAAAATGACTCAGCCCAAAATGTCAATAAAACCAGGAAGTTGAGAAGCCTTAGGGAAAGGTATATTTGCAATATGCCTGGCACAATACTGGCAATCAATAAATGACAGCCTTTTTCTCTGGCTTTACTTACATACAAAATTTGTGTACTAATTGGGCTGAAGTTTTATATACTAAAGACTAAAGGATTCATATACTTGTGCCTATTTCAAATTAGGAAAAAAAGTGATTTCAAATTACCTACGTGTTTGAGTTCTTTTGTAAATTATCTTTTCCTCCCCACATTCAATGAAGCTAAATTCTAAATGACAGTTAAAACAAATGACAACTGAAGCCGTCACTCTGGTCCTGAAGTCTCGGTGATTTACAATATCCTCTGGGAACAGTGGATAACATTTTGCAAACAAACAAAAAACAGAGCTCATTAAATGATTAGATTCTGTGGTTGAACCCTTCCACCTCTGTTTCCCAGCTTAGGAAGTAATTTGTGACATGTCCTTAAGAAAACCCTAGAACAAGACACTGGCCCTACTAAAAATAGAAAAGAAAAATTAGCTGGGCTTGGTGGTGCACATCTGTAATCCCAGCTACTCAAGAGGCTGAGGAAAGAGGATCTCTTGAGCCCAGGAGTTGAAGGTTGCAGCGAGTTCTGATGCGACTGTGCGACTGCGCTCTAGTGCAGGCAACATTGCAAGACTCAAATGAAGAATACCAATGTCTTCATATAGTGATTAAGAAAATGCCATGAAGGCTACGTTTAACAGTTCATTGAAAATATTTCAGATTGTATATGAAGTGGGCCCATTGTGCCCCATGATTGCACTAATGTACACAATTTTGATTTAATAAAAATTAAATAAAAAAAGGGTCTATCTTTAAAAAAAAAAAAGCTAGAGATCAGAATCCTCTTTTTATTTGTCTTGCGCAATTGCCCTGAGTATCTTCTTTCTGAGCCAAAGTTTGTTTTATTGCTTTGTTTTTTTCCGGAAAGGCTTAGTCCAGGAACTCTGATAGTTTTCCTGGAATAGTTGGAAAGATGACAATCAGGAACTCTGGTTAAGAGACCAAGAGGTTCCCATGTTCATTAGTGAGGACAGCTGCAAAATAACACGCTTTAGAGTTCAAGATTCATAACTTCCTCGGTACCCAGCACTATACTGGACATATTTTCAAGCAGTGCGTAGACACCCTCAAACAACACTGGCTGTTGTCAAGTCGGATCTCTAGTCCTTCCTTTTAGCTCTCAGTAGTTAACTATTTTCTAAACTGATAATTTGTATTTCTTCTTTGACCTTTCTGCTAAGTACACATCCTTAAAAATCTACCATCTGCAGATGCCATTATAATGGATGTGTTTTGTAAAAGTCATTTCTAGAGTGTTCATTGATATTTTATAAAAAGTCAACTGATTTTTGTGTATTTATCTTGTATTAGGCAACCTTTCTGAACAAATTAGCTCAAATGCTGTCTTCATTTTACCTTAGGATATACAATATAGTATTATCTGTAAGTAGAAGCAGTTTTATTTCTTCCTTTATAATAATAAGGCCCTTTATTTATTTTCCTCACTTAATTGCCTTGGCTAAAAGTTCCAGTATAAGGATGAACTGAAGTAGCAAGATCAACCCTTCTTGACTCATTCCTGATCTTAAGTGGAAGAGCAGTTGGTGATCATTCGGTCTAAGTATGACCTCAGCCTTTCCTAGTCCATAAATGCTCTTTATCTGGTTGAGAAATTATCCTATTCTTAGTGTGCCATCACAGTGATTTATTTCCAAATATTAAAACCAACATTGCATTCTAAACTACTTAGCCACAAAGTGATGTTATTTTTGTGTTCCATATGCTAAAATTTTGTTCAGAATTTTTGCATCTATATTCATGACAGATATTGATCTGTAGTTTTTTTTATTTAAATTATTTTGTCTAGCTTTGATATCAGTATAATAAAAAGACAAGAACAAGTGTTGGCAATAATGTGGAAAATTTAGAGCCCTCATACATTGCTGCTTTGAATGTAAAATGGTTCAGCCACTTTCAAAAACAGTCTGGAAGATTCTCAAAACATTAACAACACAGTTACCACATGACCCAGCAATTCCACTCTTAGATATGTACCCCAGAGAACTGAGAACATATTATCGTACAAAATCGTGTATGATTGTTCACAGCAATGTTAATCATAATAGCCAAAATACAGAAACAACAGAAAAATGTCCATGAACTGATGAATATAGCACCAAAGTGCTATATTTATACAGTTGAATATTATTCAGTAACAAAAGGGGAATGAAGTATTATATTAATGCATGCCACAACATTAAGTGAAAGAAGCCTCACACAAAAGGCATATATTGTATGATTTCATTTATATGATGAAATGTCCTGAATAGGGGAATCCATAGAATTAGAAGGTAGAATAAGAGTTTCCAGGGGCTGCGATAGGAGAACTACCGGGAGTGATTGCTAATGATTACAGAGTTTCTTTTTGGGTAATGAAAATGTACTGGAATTTGATGGTAGCAATCGTTGTACAATCTTGTGAATATGACAAAATACACTGAAATGTACATTTTAAAAGAGAACTTTATGGTATCTCAATTATATCTCAAGTCACATGCACGTACACATATGCATACAAATGTATGGCTTATTTCAGTTTCAAGAAACATGGGGTTTAAAACTGGAAATAACATTTCCTTATACTATGTAGCTCATGCTAACATCGTGTTTGTTTTAACACATAAAAAATCAAGCCCTAGTTAAATGACTTGTCCAAAATCATGAACTTATATGAAATTTTAAAATATATATTATTTATAGCTTTGGACTGGTTCTAGATCCATTTCTTACACATAAAACTTCTTTGATGTTGAAATCGTTAAAAAAAAAAAAATTCCAAAAGCAATTACATCTTTGACTCTTTCCAAAATAATTTTTTTGATTGTTATTTTTCTTTTCCTTATGTTGTAACAAATATCCTTTGATTCCTTTGTCACTTTTACACTGCTGGTGGGACTGCAAACTAATACAACCTTTTTGGAAGGAAGTATGAGAACTCTCAAAGAAATCAAACTAGACCTCCCATTTGATCCTGCAATCCCATTATTGGGGATCTATCCAAAAGAAAAAAAATCCTTTTATCATAAGGACACCTGCACTAGACTGTTTACCGCAGCTCAATTTACAATCGCCAAAATGTGGAAACAGCCTAAATTCCCACCAACCCAGGAATGGATTAACAAGCTGTGGTATATGTATACCATGGAATACTGTACAGCCATTAAAAAAGATGGGGACTTTACATCTTTTGTATTAACCTGGATGGAAGTGGAACACATTCTTCTTAGCAAAGCATCACAAGAATGGAGAAGCAAGAATCCTATTTAATCAATTTTAATATAAGAACAATTAATGACCAAAGACATAGTGGGGTGGGGGAAGGGAAGAGAAGAGGGAAGGAGAGAAGGGGCTGGGGGGTCACGGGGTGTGACATACCTTTTGGGGTGGGACACAATTATAAGAGGGACTTTACCTAACAAATGTAATCAATGTAACCTGTTTCAAAAAACTAAAAAAAAAAAAAAAATAGGTTACTCACCCTAAAAAATACTATATCACAAGACCCCTCCCACTTTAAGAAATTTAACAGGGACCCTGAGAGAACTGGAAGAAACAAAACTTACTATTAACCAACTAATGTCACTGGGAAAAATAATGATAAAAGATTTCAGAATGGGTGAATGATAGACACCCTATTAATTTATCACCCCCAGTCCATCCCCACTCTCCAAGTAACCAGGTACACATTGAGGATTGGACCCTGAGCCCACTGAAACCATGGTGAAAAGGCCCCTACTTGGTGATCCTGTCCACACCAACAACAGTGAAGGTGAATGGCATTCCTGCCTGGATACATCACTCACGTGTGAAACCAGGCAGCGATGGGTAGTAGAAGGTCCAATGATACACAGAGCATACCCATTGTCTTACCCTGAGAAAAGAGACTGCAGCCCTGCCCCAGTCACATACCAGGAGCTGAATGGTCTATGCAGGGCAGAAGCTTGAGGATGAGCAGCAGGGGCGTGGGACTGATTACTGATTCTTTGCTTTGGACTTCACCTTCCTTCTCTGATCTTGGGTGCAAGACATGATGAAGGCTGTGAAGGCTGTAAAAGGTAACCCAAACTAGACAAACTGTCAAAATTGTGTTATTGGTTTACTCTTATTATTAATGCACAGGAAAGCCTGAAGGAATTTGCATATATAACAACACCCAATACCAGGTATGAGTGCCCCTATTGGGCCAGCTGTTTGCTACAATCTTTCTGAACCCCCAGAGCAAACTGAATTTGCTATCCTAGAAAGATAATAACCCATGTTATAACAGAAGAAATAGCTAAACAAGAAAAAAAAATCATTAATGGGTGGTGCCTGTGGCTCAAAGGAGTAGGGCACCGGCCCCATAAACCAGAGGTGGCATGTTCAAACCCAGCCCCAGCCAAAAACTGCAAAAAAAAAAGATCATTAATAACAATTTTGCAATATATCCAGACATGTGCCTTTTTATATTTTCAATAATAATTAGTTTTCCATGTAGAAATACTATATACTTCTGAAGAATTATCTCTATGTATTTCATATTTTGTGCTGTCATTTTAACTCTAATTCTTGGATTGTTAATGCTATACAATGGATATCTGTATACTGAACTTTAATCCAAAAAATAAATAGATAAAAATAGCAAAAAAATTTAGTTGAATGTACGTACAGGGGTTTATTTCTGGGCTTTCTGTTCTGTTTTATTGGTAATATGTCTGTTTTGTGGAACCATACTGTTTTGTTTATTATAGATTTATAATATAATTTGAAATAAAAAAATTTGATTCCTCTTATGTAACAGATGTGAAAATAAGGTAAGCATAAGGTATTTGTCTCTGTATCAAGGTTAGTAAGAAAGAGAACATCAGGATTGCCTCCATAAGGCACGAATTTTCCATATCAGATGGAGACAAAAGCTCTTCAAAGGACTTATTCTTCCAAGCTTTTTTTCTTTCCTTAGTCCCACCTTCCTTCCCTCCCTTCTTTTCTTTCTTCCTTTCATCCTTTACCTAACTAGCAATGTGACTTTAATAAAATAGTAACTTAGGATAAATGTACTCAGCATATTAACAATTTGAAACTTACAGTATTATTTTATTTTTATTTATTTATTTATTTATTTATTTATTTATTTATTTATTTATTTTTGCAGTTTTTGGCCAGGGCCAGGTTTGAACCCACCATCTCCGGTACATGGGACTGGCGCCCTACTCCTTTGAGCCACAGGCGCTGCCCACTTAAGAGTATTATTTTAAACAAAATAATTGTATCCTAAAAAAAAAAAAAAGAAGAAGAAGAAGAATTAGAGAAAATAAATACTGTGAAGAATCCCAAGCTAGTGAAATTAGTGCACTAAGGAGAGAAGTATTACCAACTGAAATGGAGGAACTATATATATGGCATCCACGGAAAGATCAGACAAATTTATGAATTTCCAGCCTTTGCTCAGTCTCAGGAATTACCATTTGCTTCTCAGGCCCGAACTGTGCCAGAACAGTCCTCAGAATAGTTACACTTTGCATCCAGGCCCATTTCGGAAGATTGTTAGGGATCTTCTGTCTAGTTTATGTTCAAGACAACTTTCTAAGTGAGCATACTCCTTATTCTCCAATACAGATATATTGCTAACTTGGATTCACTTAACTGCGCCAGGTGCTTAAAAAGTCAGAGCTGAAGTTTTTTTAGTCTCTTAAATTGACAGATGATTATTTTCACGATTATATTTGGAATAGACAATTTTAGTCAGTCTCAGAAATCCAACTAACTGTTTTAACTCCGCTATCATTGTTATAAATACATTACTTTATTTCTATTCTGAAAATTCTGACATTGTACGTAAACTAAAGAATTAGAATTATACCATGATATGATGCATATTAGGTTGTTTTTGAAGAGAAATAGGCCCGCAAAATCAAGTTGGTCACAAATACGCACACCCTGTACAGTAGCTCAAATGAATAAACTGAGCTGAAGGGACTATGTGGTTATAACAGTCATTTGGTATGGTCTCCACCATAGTTTGATAATTCTGAGTGAATTTTATTTACCATAGTTTCTTTCAAAAGAAAAATAAACATTTGTGTTCAAATTCTAAACATAAATGGAAAAATGTAAATACTAAAGTTGTTTTTTAAAAGGTCATGTCTATAATCATTAAGGGCTATAGAAACTTGTTTCCAAAGCACTTCATGTTGATTCATAATAGGATACAGTTCTTTCTTATTTGCTTGCTTCCCTGCTAGCCCAGTCACAGTTGTATAAATTCAAGACTTTTTTGAGAGTGAACTAGCTCTTACTACGCTTAACTGCCACATTTCTAATACTATTAGGTATTTAAATATATAGTCAAATAGCCAAATATTTTTGGAAATGACCAAGAAGCATATTTGTAAATAACTTTGTACAGATTACTTTCCAAAATGTGAATAATTTATGTTTAAACAAACTGTAGGGAACCAAACTAGGTTCTGTTTCTTGAAAATGTATTTCCCAGTATGTTAGCAGACAAGAGGTAAATGTTTAACCAAAACAATGAAAACAGGAAGAGTTATAAACTAAAACCACTATTGTATATTTCCAATAAAGTTATCATTCTCTGAGTTCTCACAAATGAACTTTGTAATAAGTTAGAAGTCAAAATATGATATAAAAGTAATATGAACAAAGTCTCTTTTAATCCTTAAATTGGTCTCAGGCTAATCATTTTCAGATGAGTAGTATATAACTATAATTAGTTTTTGTAAAAATCAGGCAACCTGTTTGGGAAAAATGAGCATGCATCGTTTGATGATACCCTATCTGCAGATACGCTGATATGGAGATAAGACCTTTAAAATGATATCAAAGAACTCTACTCCTTCATATTCATTATGATATTTATTTACATAGTCCTGTTGATGCAGGGTTTCCCCTGCTCAGGGCCGGACAGGGACCGCACACAACCCCCATTTTCCAAACTGGGTTAGCTCAGAAATCAGCCTCTTCATAGGCCCCAAATCTAGCCACAAACAGGCTCAATAAAACCAACCTGTCGAGCATTCCGCCTAAGGTTCCTATTCTGGAACAGGGAACACACCCTAATCGAGAGTTTGTATTTCTGGGAGCAGAAAACACACCTGAAACAGGCCACCTTCCACACGAGGACAGTTTTGGAATTAACGTTTGTCCCCAATCGCCTGGCACCAAACATGCCGTGTCCCTCAAACCACCCTGTCCACAGGATAGGAAAGGCAGTATATAAACCCTCGACAGGAGGCCCAAATTGGCTACTCACTCAGGCAGCCCTCTTTGGCTTACCAGCCAAAGGCCCTGACCTTCCTCCCCCTCTTATCTATCTATAAAATCTGTCCTTTTGCTTACTAACACAATCCATGGATTCATTCTTTGAGTCTCTGAGGCTAAGGGCTCCATAAAGAGAGATTCTGGCTACACAGGCAAGTGTCCCATCTACAGATAATATATTAACACGTATAAAATTACTGAACATCTTGCCAAAATGTAGGTTATTTTTCAGTAGATATGGGCCTAAGATTCTGCATTTCTACCAAGCTCTCAGGTGATGCTGATTCTTCTGGCTTTTAGAACATACTGTAAAGAACAAACACATGAACCACCAGGAAAAAAAAAAAAAAAAAAAAATATATATATATATATATATATATATATATACACACATAAGATGGGTCCATAATTTTTTTTAAATAAGTGATCTGCACTGACGAGGGGTATAAATGTTAATCCGATCATATGGTTTTTTGGTTTATAAAAACTCCACAAACACTTGGACAAAACACACTTTTACAGGGAATACTTAAATCTAGAAAAATAAATTTTAAAAGAAAGAGTATAATACGATCCATTTGGATTCAGCTGTTTGATCTGGGGAAAAAATATGTAATATATTCAATCAGACAATCTTCAGTTCGTTGGTGTTGCCTACTTGAGGTTAAATAGCTCAGAATGGCAGTCCAGGACTTGGGCACTTGTGGTGTTGAATCAGGGTTAACAAAGGGGAGATTTTTATTAATTCCTTCCCATAAGAAATGTCAGTGTATGTGCATACGGACAAACATATTCTCCAGGAAACATGGCTCATTCTTGTGGAAACCATCTTTTACATTTGAAAATCTAGAAACTTTTCTATTAGCTATTATAGCTGAAGACAATTTCAAGACAATTCTGATGGTTTAAAAAACAAAAAGAGAAAGAAATTAAATGGGAAACTAAAGACAGTGTCAGAAACGCAAAGCATTTGTAGAATAAGCTGGCATTTACCCTTAACATGCTTTTTTTACATACAAAGTGATTCAGAAACTGCTGTTGACTATTTCCCAAGCTAACAGAATATTCTTGTCTTCATTTACATTGAAGGTTTCTCACTCTTGCATAAAATATCAAACTGGCATGCAGACGTATTCTATAACTTTGTTCTTTTCATAATTGAGATGTTCCTATAGTTAATATTAATAAAAGGCCCATCACTCTGCAATTTCCTCTATCACTGTTTTTCACATCTACCTAGCAATTAAAATACTGATTATCTTCCTTAATCTCTCTTGAGACCTCTATTTCTTCGTTCAGTAGTTGCTAGGCAAGTTCTATGAAGTGCTTTAAAACATCAGAACAACCCAGTGATGGAGTACCTCCTTCTCCAATGCACTATGGCAATGTAAACCCGGTCTCCATACCTTACACTTCTGAATTAATCTTCTCTCTATAGTCCCAGAGCCACGAAATCTCAATGCTTCTTCCTTTAAGTTCCCATAGTAACTGTGTTCAAGAGGCTGAGATCCACCACCCTATAAGCATCAAAATCTTTACTGGATCTCATCGCCTTATGTCTGTTTTTTGGTGATGGGGCAGCTTAACTACTAGTTTTGCTTCCAAAATTGTATTTCTGCTGTATATTGTCTTCAGTTTTTTCAGTCTGCATGAACGTTGAGTATAAATACAAAATAAGCCTCATCTAGAAATCAAGGTTACTAGTTAGCTTGTTAGGCTTTTGTCCCTTAATGATCTCAATTTTCCAAACCACAAGTGAAGCCTTCCTACAATTTTGTTCCTTATCAGCCAACTAGCAAGTATTACAAGTGTTTCTTACCCTTAAGTCTATAGAAAGCATGACAGGAAGGAAAAAACATAGCTAAGATAATCATAATATGCAAGGCTGGCCAGTCTTGTTACCTGAAAATTACAGAATGTCTCTCTAAAACGAGTTATAGGAATAGTTAAAAAGCACATTTTTCCCAAGGAAAAGAAATTCTATTACCTTCATATCACAAATATATAAAAGTGTAATCTGAATTGTACACAAAGTTGAGAACAGCAAAAATTCTCTTTTTGTTCTTTAATCTGACTAGGAACTATCTTACTAATCTGTCAATTTTTGCTTCATCAAGCTTACCCATTAAGTTTGTTCTGATGTTTTTTTTTTGCTTTTTTCCCTGGGGATGTTAAAGAACGCACTGGCTCAGACCTGGCCCTCTCTGAAACCTAAGTCCCTTCCTCATCTCTCCTTTCTTTCCAAGTCCTTCTCCTCCCGCCATTCCTTCATTTCTCTTCCCTGCTTTTTTTTATTCCCTGAAAACATTCTACAGTGGTAAAAAAGAAAAATGGAAGAACTATACATACTGTACTTTTTCCAATGCCATCTTTTTTATGACAAAGTATTTCCTTATTATTTTCCTCCAACAGTTCCTTATTATTTTCCTCCAACAGTTTTATAACTTTCCCTAACTGATTAAGTAGCAGAAGGGCTGATGTGGGGTCTTCCCTTACCTTTACCAGGATGCCTTTACTCCACTGATGCAGAAGTTGTATCTTCCCAAGGAACGCTGTCTTTGAATACATGACTTTCTTCTATTTATTGAATAGCTTAAAAGCAAGGGCTTTTTTCTACTCGCGATACAAAATGCCTTGCAAATTGCCAACTACATAAATATTTGTTTAATGAATTATGGTATCCCTGTACCAGGCATCATTCTAGTCTAATTTGAGTTCAAATGATACTGACCAAATGCATGTCTTTTTCCTTCTCTTGATGAAAAATAAAGAAACATGCTAATCAGCATTTAACTTTCACGTGCAATGCAGAGGAATGGAAAATGAAGGTATTAAGATCCATTTATGCTATTTATGAAGGAATCATTATAAAATCCTTATCATCTGAATGATGTATACATTTGAAATTGCCCAATCAGAATTTTTAGCAAGCGAAGGAAAAGTTTCTATATTACCAATTAGTTCAGATTTTCTGCCATTCTAACTATTATGTTTCGAAAGAAAATTAAGTGTTATTTTATTCTAAACAATTAGAAAGCTGTAACCCTTTCAAAATGAATTCATATGTGCCAGGTAACCACTAAATCATTAACTTAGTCCCCAGAGTTTTATTTGTCCATCTACTATAGAATAGAGTATCTGGCCTTTTGTCCCTTCTCTCCTTGAAGATGGAGAACATAGAGTTTAGTGTGGCTTTTCAAATAAAAGATACAACTTTTAGCTCAGGTGAATTTTTACATTGAGGTACATTCCAACATAAAAACATTGTTATATAATCAGGTATTAAATCTGGTCTGATTCCAACTTCTATTAAGTAAATTAAGAAAACACTTTTCATTGATGACTGTCTGGGAGCTTGATAATTCTTTTTAACTCGGGGGAGTGAAAGGTAGAAAACAGGCAATTTATACTGGAGTTTTTGTTGAGCTCAAGTAATTGTGTTTATATATAAGAAAAAAGTAATAAATACATAATTTCCAGTTTTATATTTTAAGAGCTAAGTACAAATTAGTTAGATTCACTTCTCATTAAAAACTGAGAAAAGGATCTATTATGATATCCACTAAGATAGAGAAGAAATATGACCTTTACAGCCATTGTAGTTATATGAAAATATCATGACTCTCCTAATATGTCATAATTGATTACATACACATATGTACTCACAAACACACATATACGTACACATAGGTGCATTCAAATGTGTGTGTTATTTATATGTAAATTATGATATATATTTATAGATGCAGTATGTACCTATCTGATTGAAACCATTTTTTTTTTAATTGTTAGAGATTCATGGAGGGTAAAAAGGAACCAGGTTACACCAATTGCCTTGTTAGGTAAAGTCCCTCTTATAATTGCATCCTGCCCCAAGAGGTGTGTCACACATCATGACCCCCCAACCCCCCTCCCTCTTCCTTCTCTCCCCTCCCCCATTCCCCCACCCCCTTGTGTATGAGGTCTTCAATTGCCCTCATATCAGAATTGAGAATACATTGATTCTTATGAAGCCATTTTTATCTTAAGGAGATTTCAAACATTTGAATATAAACATTTGATTTCACTGTGAGACGGTATATTTCTTAGGGATCTAAGAATGAAGGATATTAGCTACATTAAAAAAGAATTCACTGTCATAAGACAGAGATTATAATATGTTGACCCAAAATATGTACCGGTCTCAGCTGTCAAACTTGGAATAAAAATTTATTTGACATCCTTTTGCATAATAGCTATTTGATTATTTTTTAAATAATGATACATTTCAAACTGATGCTTTTAATTAACTTACACTATTAAACTTAAGTACTTAAAAAGTGACTTGGGATCATTATATAATGAGCCAGATTATATTTACTTTTAATTGAATGGCTTAAAAAGTTTTGATTTTTATATAATTTTGTAGACATAAAATCTTTACGGATTTTTCTGATGTAGTGTCAGATATTTGGCTAGGCAAAATCCGTGCTTTTTACTGCTGATCAGAAATTGACAGAGCCTAACAATGTCTGTGCATGAACATCATCAATAATATAAACAAATGAAATGATGAAAACATACTTTCTGGTGGAAAACCTTAAATTTTATTTAAGAGTATGATTTCCACACCAAGCTGAGTGTTTCACGCCTATAATCTCAGCCCTCTGGGAGGCTGAGGCTGGTGGACAGCTTGAGCTCAGGAGTTTGAGAACAGCCTGAGTAAGAGCAAGATCCCGTCTCTAAAAACAGCTGGGCATTGTGATGGGCACCTATAGTCCCAGCTACCCAGGAGGCTAAGGCAAGAGGATTACTTGAATCCAAGAGTTTGAAGATGCTGTGAGCTATGATGCCATAGGGCTCTATAGAGGGCAACAAAGCAAGACTCTGTCTCAAAAAAAAAAAAAAAAAAGAATGTGATTTTCTAGTTAAAGTTGACCTCAGTATTCATGCTCATGTTAGGCTTTTTACATAAACATCTATGTTTTAGTTTTCAGTTATTTATATGGAACTTTCAAGATGAGGACAGTGAACAGCTTACCACTACTTTTCCGTATCATGTTGCCTTCTCTCCCCATAGAATTTTGTCTTCCAATTTCTCAAAGTTGCACCTTCTACTAAAAATGGAAACTTTTAAAATACAAGAAACATAATACAGCATTATCAGCCTTTCATATTCTTTACTTTAATAGCAGTACAAATAAAACCCACGTATTTTTAATTTTTAAAAATTAATCCAGTTATTTTGAACACTAGCCAATATTTTTCAAAAGATAAAACTGCTTTCCAAATTCATTCATCTATAAAAGCACTTAGTATTTTACTTACATAGGAGAGAATGACATGTATGTCAGGCTCCTCAGCTGTTAGGAAATGTCAGGTGCTGGAAATTTTTAATAGCATTGCCAATAAGTCAATTAAATCTGCTACATGGCGCCACCTCAGCTTTTCCCCCAATCCCAATAGAGATTTTTTTTAAAAAATAAAACTAATAACATCAACAATTAATAGCATTCCTGTAGCCTGTAGGTCTAGCTTGTTACTTCCCCTGACAATAATGGAGGGCCTTATTATTTTGTTTCCCTTGGGCATTTATTAGGCATGATGAGGAAAAGGTTACATCTTCTCTGGAAAAGAGCACAATCTTCCACTCGCTTCCGAATGTTAAACGCCTTAATGGGCATCACATTAGAAGAGCATGCCATGCAACCTATTACATTACTTCATCCTAATTACAAACCCCATTTTAATGTGATTGCCAAAAATTTAGTGCCTGCCATTTGATAAGATTGAGAGTGGGATTTGCTAAACATCAGTTAATAGAAAATGTGAGGCATATGCTATATGAGTAGATCAGCTGCCAGTGGGTAGAAGCAATGGGGGATAATGGAAATTAATGGATAAGGGAAATCAACATCAATTGCCTTGGAAAACATCTTGTAACTACAATGTGTATTAATAAATCAAACTTCATTTTATGGTTAAAAAATGAAGAATGACATATTATGACAACACCCCTGGCTAAATCACATAACTCTGTATCAGGTTTTATGCTGTTGGATATATTCAAACCATGCTTTGGTTTGGCAAATGATCTTTTACAATAATTAGCTCTGAATCGAATCAAACTGTTTTAACCAAGAAAAAAGTTAAGATATCGTTTTTCAATTTCTCATTTTAAATTAAAAAACTGTTTTAAGTAAATAAATGCTTTGTAATGTCTGTTTTTTAAATTTCTCCATTGCAGCTTCTATTTCAAACACGCATTAGGTTCTGACCTTTTGTTAATGATATTTCAGAAACGTAATTTAAATTTTTGATAATTAAATGAAGACATAAAACGTATACACTCGAACTTAAAAAAAGACAATATAAGCTTATATGGACTCTTAGTATTTCGCAGGTATGTTTATCTAACACAGATACATTTGAAATGATTTATAATCTGTATGTCTAACATTTTCCTTTGGATACAATTACTTAAACCCATCATCTCAACTGAATTCTAAATCCATTTTCTACAGAGTCTAGGTATTTTTCTCAATTAAAAGATGATGTCAAATAAGGTTTTTTTAGGCATATATCTTTTGATAATGTTATAGAAAACTGGACAAAGTCCGCTAACTCTTAAAGAATAGGAAACATATTTTTATAAAGCTCTTATGAGTTTAAAAAAGAAATGATTTACCTTAAATTGATAAATAGTGAGAATACAAAGAGCTGGATTAGAAATTTCTTCTCCAGGCTGAGCAATTAACAGAGTTAATTTCGGATAAGTCAATCACTTCTGGAATTTCTTCTCTTTGGCAACAGGAGATAACCTGTACCATTTCTAAGGTCTTTTCCAATTCTAAAAATTTGATGAGTCCTTAATATCGCAGTTGGTTTTTCTGCTTGCTTATCTCACATTAGGCTAAAATTATGAAAGGAAAACGTCAAAGGATAAACTTAGCACTACAATAATAGCAACGCTTGGAACTCATGGGTAACGTTTAGAACTCCCAATAAAATAATTACGTAACTTCCTGGAGAATGACTTTTTACTTTAGGAAACCGAATAGTTCCAAAAGGAGGAACTACAATAGAGATTTCAAATAAAAGTAAAATAGTACTAACACTAGTAGTACTAAATCTTCCTGGTAGAAAGAATGAAGGCAAAACTTTTCATAAAGTTTGATGTGACCCGTTCTCTGTGGCCGACGCCTACACAAAGCCTTCGGTGCATCTGTGTTCATCTCTGTACATGGCCCACTCAAGAGAAAATGATCCACATTTCAAAGTTATATATAATGCTTGCAACAATGATTATTAAGTGATGTGCTTAGCTATGATACTGAAATTTTTAATCATATTTTCCACTTTTCTCAAACCTCCTACACCCCACTCACTCACTTACTCTCAGGAGCCACTAAGCCCTGAGAAATGGGGGTGACCTACAAGGCACCCTCCACTTTCTGGCCACTAGTTCCACCAGCCCACCTCCATCAGTAGCCATCTCCCTCGGTTCCCTCCTATAACTGTGAGGAAATGTGTTCTCCCCTCAAAAGTCAAGGTTAACTCTTCTGATGGTGATCTGCACCCACCTCCTGTCTCTGATTCAAGGATTTTGTTCCTGAGAAGATGGAATCACTCGTTTGCATCACAAATGCTATTTTCTTACTAGACCACTCATATCAATATTCAGAAATACTGTAGCATATTTTCTACTTTAAAAAAGAAACAAAAATCTACTTTGAACCCAAACGCCCCTAGTGCTGCCCCATTTCTTTGCTCTTCACAGAAAATTTTCTGTAGGGTTTTGTTCCCATAGCTTCACTACTCCTTTTAAAAGTCACCAATAATCTGCCTTTGGCTACCTCCACTGGTCACTTCTTTGTTGTATGTTGTATCATATCATGCTTCTGCTTAGAGCTTTACATCTAGCTTGGAATCACCTTTCTATTCAAATGAAGTCTGCCAAATACCCCAACACCCCCCCCACCAAGCCCCTTTGCATTTTAGTCACATATCTGCTGCTCAAATGTTCTACTTGAACTGCACACAGCTGGCTCCCCTCTGCCTTTCAGTTACCATGTCCTCAGAGCAACCTTGTCAGGTCACTCAACAGCAACTCAAACATGCTGTTTATACTGTTCGCATTTTCTGCAGAAGACTTATCATTAATTAATATTATATTAATTTATTGACTTTTTCCTCAATAACACGAGACCCATAAGATACAAATTCTTACTTCTTCTCTTTCTTCTTCTTACTATTTTGCTTCTGCATTGCCAGTCTAGATCTGTACCTGGCACAAAGCGGGTACTCAAAAATATTGCTTCATTTTCTCATCTTTGTATCCTAAATGTCATACTCATAGTAAATGAATAATAAGTATTGGTTGGTATTAAATAATTACAATCTCTTTTGATGAATTTACCCACACTATTATTTCATGATGGTAATTTATCAGTGGCTCTTAGCAGGTATTATTAATATCTTTCAAGAAATAACTTTACTGGCAATAAACAGCTTTGAGCAGAAAACAGGATACTATTTGGATCTCATCAACATTTTCAGCTGTTGTTTCATGAATGTTAGAAAATATTTAGGAAGTGAAAAAGTTTGTACATATGTTTAATATTAGGACTACATTAAGGAAATTCTTTATTCATTCTATGATTATATCTAGATTAAAGCTTAGGTTTTAGGACAAAGTACTAAAAGCTCACAACCATATATTTAATCTTATCAGGACATTAATCACTAAAATCAAGACATCAGGTGCCCCACGGTCCTACTTAGTGCCTATAGATTTTGGAATTCCAATGTACAGCAAAGCACATTAGTACAAATATTTTTATACTAATAGAATTAGTACAATTAGTACTCATTAGTAAAATTAGTACAATTGATAGAATTAATTTATCTGACTGTGAACAGTAAGAAGAAGACCCTACAAACTCTGAACACTTAATGGATCCTACAAAAAGAACTATCCTTAGTCGCAAATTTAATGTCACTCATATGTTACAGAAAAAGAAATCATTAAGATCAGCTGAAGGAAAAGCGTATGATATAAATCTATGAAGTTCACCACCTTGTCACAATTTTTGAAAAGTTAAACCCAGAGTTGCCATATTTAAATCACATTGTAGGGCTATAGTTGAATAAAATACTTTTAATATTTGCTTTTAAACTATCAGATGCAATAGAACCCTTGTAGTAATCTCAATCTTGTCATGAGTCTGAAAAGATCAATTTAATTTAATTATCTTTGTTTCCAGAAATACTGCCTTACAAATTTGACTTTTACCACTACTATGTCTTCTCCTTAACACAAGCAAAATATTTGAAAATCATTGTCTTTTTGTTAGATTTTTCTTTATTCTCCAAGGAACACTGACTTTAAAATTGCTTCCCTAAGCAAAACTTGTGTTGACTTAAAAGGGTAGATCTACTAATGTGACCCTGGCCTAACGCACTGGAAGACATAATTTCCTATAGCTCGAAAGCAAGCTCCTCAAAAGCAGAGACCAGTTTTCTTGTATTTCAGCATCCACCTTCAAACTTAATGCTGAGGAGACAGCTAACCAATGTTTGTGGAAGAAGTAAATGAACAAGATCACCCTAATGCCTGCTATTGTAAAGTGACTAAAATTCAATGATTCAGATATTTAAGTTTAAAAAATAATAAATATTTCACGGGAGAATTAAATTTTCCTGAAAAATAGTTCATTCTTCCTTTTATATTTTTAGCCATCTTCACATTTTGTCTTCTGACATTCACACCTTTTCTGATTACCCTCATCACCTTATTTCCTTGAACACACAAGTTTTCAAAATCCTGTAGTCCTCATGATGTTCTATACACATTACATGACTGGTGTGAAAAATCATTTTCCCTAAAAATTCCTAAAATAATAAATAATATAAAAACAGATTTACTAACTTATAGAATGATCTTTCTCTCTCATTTTCCTTTTTTTTTTTTTTTTTTTTTTTTAAAAAAGAGGTCTCCCATTTCATTGGTATCAGAATTACTTGGGACACTTGTTAGAAAGGTAAATCCCCAGAACTCTTCACCTCCAAAGTTCTGAGCAGCTGGAGATACAGTCATGTTGAGGGGGCAGTGGTGGAGACTTGATAGGTTCTACCTGAGGCAAAAAGATGAGGGAAAAGAAAAAAAAGAGCTAAAAAAAAAAAACAAAAAAGGAAGGTCAAGGAAAACACGGATAGAAGAGCAGAAGCACAGACAAAAAGAACCAAAAATAGCAAACATGGCTCCCAGAACTGGGTGGAACAGCAGTGGCTAGGCAAAAGCACCACGTTGACATGAAGTTCCACAAACCCTGGCTTGCCCTGGAGTCTCTGCTTCCAGATCGCCAAGTGAGCCAAAGAAAATTCTCAAAAAGTTCCAGAATTTTAGGCTAGGCAAATGGGCCAACATATAAGACAAAATGGCTGCAAGGGAGGCCTGGTGTAGTTCTATAATGCCCTTATGGCTGCAGCACTGGATCTCAAGATCTCAAACTGGCTCTGGCACCCCAAACTAAAGGTGAGCTCCCCGGGTAGAATTCTTCCCAAAACAGCAAATTCCAGCCTGGAGGGAATGCCTTCGTCAGGTCAGTGTCGGCTCCAGTGCTTTGCAGTCTCCTCTTGGATACCAACCTGAGGGCCACTGGCTCGGGTGGGTCCAGAGGCGTGTGTGCTGACACCTTCTCACTCACCCTTCCTGAGTCATCGTCCTGAAACACGGTAACTCATGTGACCTCTCCACTGTCCATCTCAGATTCTAAGTAGAAGAGCTGATGGCTAGAAGGCTCCAGCTCGGAGCCACCACTACTGCTGCTTTCACCGGACTCTTCCCAGTCTGGGGTGCCTGGCTGGGTAGAGGCATCTCCAAGTCGCAGCAGGTCCACTGGCAGGTCTGGCTTCTGGAGCCGAGTGGGTGCAGGCGAGTGCCATCTCCTCACCTTCTCCTGGCCACCTGCTTCACCTTCTCATGGTAGTGTGGTACTGGTCCCGGGCGATCTGGTTCTGTCAGGTACAGTGCCCAAAGCCGGGGTTCATGTCCAGTAGCCCGCCAGGCTTGTAGCAGAGCCCAGAGCCGGGACCAGACCGGGCCTCCATCTGGAACTGGGGGTGCAGAGCCACAGCCGATAACAGCCCCAACTGCAGGCCACCCATAGGCAGAGGTCCCAATCATGCTGCTTAAATGGCAGAGTCCATGTCTCAGAGAGAAAGTATTTTCCACTTCATTCACTGGGGGTTTCAGTAAGAGAGAAGGAAAGCTATTCTGAAGACTCAAAATATGTTTAATTGTAATCAATTAAGTCTCTGACAACTTACTTTATTCACCATAAATTTTTTCTGAAACGAGGCATTCTTATTAGGAATCCTTAACAAGGATTTTTATAAACACCATAAAACTGAATGCAAAATTTGGTCATATTTTGATAGGCTTCATGTGGAAAGAGTCATGCTTTAAATTTCTCAATATACCCATGCTACTAAATAAAGACGTAATTAATTCAATAAAGACTTGTCAATACTGTGCCTTTATATTGGCCAGAAATAAGCTTTATTGTGGCTTCGATCTTTTTACTCGAGGGCTGCCATCAGTCTGTATGGCCACCTTTGTGGGAATTGGAAAATGAGCCCTGCTACCCACAGTGACAGAGGCAAGACTTGAACTGAGTATCAGCAGGAAATCAACCTCCTTTTGTTTTCTCAGCTCTTTGCCCCTGTGCAGGGTGCAAACTGTACAACTGAGTGTGGCAGCCCTCTCCTCTGGACCTCTGCCTTCATACCTGCATCAGACAGTCTGTGCTAGGTGTTTTGGGCAAAGTGCCTCTCATGTCTGATTTCCACTTTCAATTAAAACATAAGTATGTGCAACCTTCCATTTAGGTTCTTTGCACAGAGATGGCTATAGATTAACCAGACTGGTCATATCCAAACCCATGTCATCTAGGGGCTGGCTTACAATAGTTGAAGAGGTTAGGGATGCAAAACTCTGTCTCAAATGGGTAATAATTATTGGTTAAACTAATCAGATTCACTCTCTCAATGGGAGTGGCAAATACTCTCCAGGAAAAATGCTCAGACAGGGGCAGAGGTACACAGAAACTGTTCCTGCACAGTTCTTACTAGGAAGCCAGTCTTCCAAGGGCTGATGATTCTTCAGTCACACACCATATTATAATTCTCATTTGTCTTTATGGTATCTCAGTTTAAACACTTATTTTTGCAGCCAAACAAAAATGCCCACTAAGCACACCGTCTCTCTCAGACTGGAAGACAGCTATTATCTGTTTCGAGAGTTGTATCCTCTTCAGGGTCAACATTTCTTGTTTCTTCAATCATGAATCATATGTCAAAAGGACAGATTCCATATTCTATGTGAAGTGAAACTAACCCAGAGTGGAACAGAACCATCACTTCCTTCAACAGCTCTTTAAGTTCTGCTAATACAGCAAAAAGAATGTAATTACAGAATTTACACCCAAGATGCAACTATAAACAATAGTGCTGTCTTTGGTGACTTGTGAAACTTTTAAACTTCTCAAAATATTCTATGGACAATATAACAAATCTACATTATCTTTATTCATCTCCAACAGGCAGATGAATAATTGGGGGGTTAAGTGAATCTTCAAAGCTTTATAGTTTTTGTATTTAATGAATCAATTAACATTACTAACTGAGCCCTGTACACTTGAAACTGTAAATGGCATGTAATGTGAGAGTACAAAAAGATTAAAATATGCAGTCCTTGCACTCACCAGAGAAGCCATCCAATGTAAAAAAAGAAAACTACTGCCACTCATGAACTGATCTGCTCGGGACTCAAGCAGCGTGAGGCGTGCTCCCAGCTCTGCGCCATCTAGGCTCCCCAGGCGGAGACAGTGAGGGAGAGTTGTTCAAAGCCTCCTAACTAAAGGCCACTCAATGATTCAAATTGCTGCTTTTCCTCATGATTTGAAATCAGTTTAACCATTTCCATAAAACTTGTGGGATTAATAACGATATCTGTACGAAATGCTAGATCGGGGACAGGAAATGAGCTCTTACTCCATGTTTTTCTCTTTCTCACTACAATTCTCTCCTATCTCCAGGATATGAGATACTCCTGGCAGATCGCTAAGCTTCAAAGGCAAAAAGAGACCAGTACGTGGGGATTGTGCTTTTTCAAGCTTACACAGAAGGACATGAAGAAAAGAGGTCAGGATTTTTGCTAAAGTCAATGCAAAGACTAACATTTACCAAAATATCAGGCACAGTTATATTTAAAGACAGGTTGACCTAAAGTGCTGACCATTTTATTGTCTGGTAGTGGAGCTGCTGTTTCACCCTAAGCACTCAGACTTAGTCTCATCACTGACATCCAAGATTTCCTTTTGTTAAAGATGTTGGCCCTTTATACTTAGGTCATTGTCTTAATCAGGTTTTCAATGTCATGCCTGGGAAACTATTACCTCAACTCTGTTTTTTCCACCTAAAATCTAACCTGCATCCTAAAATGTAAGGTAGGTCTTCCATAAGTGCAATTGTAAAAGATGATTTTTAAACTACAGCTCCTATTAAGAAAAATAATTTTGCCTTATAACTAAATACACACATGCTCACATACAGACAACTTGTATGACTCATAATTTCATTAAAATGTGTTCCCTTATCTAAAATGTTCTCATATATTCCACTACATTCTATTCTATTTCATTTATTTAATTCACTCCACAACTGCTAATCATGAGCCACTAAGTTAATTTCATAATCCTCTAAGTTAGTGGTTCTCAAAAGGTGGTTTTCAAATGCCTTAGTATACCCAAGACTCTTTCAGGGAATCCAAGAGGTCAACATTCTTTTTCATAATAACACTCAGATGTTATCTGCTTAATTTACTCTCAATGTCTTACAGGTACATAATAGAGGTTTCTAAAAGCTACATGATGTTACCATGTCAACTCTGACAAACAAAATATGCTTATATATTCTTTTGTTTAAAAATCTTCTCAGCTTTAATTCCTAATACAGTAAATGTCAATAAGCATAACCACATGCAGAAAAACTCTCTAGGCCTCTCAGTGATTGTTAAGAACTTAAAGGGATCACAAGGCTATGTCAAACCGTTTGATGAAAATGTTTCAGACTGTATATGAAACCAGCACATTGTACCCCTTGATTGCACTAATGTACTCAGCTATGATTCAACAATAAGAAAAAAAAATTTGCCAGATACTAATTCAAAACAAGTTTCTGTTTGAAAAACATGAATTTAAACTGAATCACCATACACTTCCACATCTTCTATGTCTTTCTATTTCTTGTAAGGCAAACTCAAACTAGCATCAAATGTCTTGAACAAGTTAGCTATGATTCTACCATTGCCAAAGAACAATTTTCTGCTCTCCACTAGGAAACTCCATATCAAGTCCCCTAAACACATATCATGTTCACTTCTGCCTTTGAGTCTTATTCCATATTCTACTTCTAAAATATCCTTAACCCTATTTTTTCCCAATATATACTATATCTATCTACATGGACACCTGCAATTCTTTGTTTTCCTATGCCTTTTTATTTTGGAATCGACCCTTCAAGACTCCTTGAATTCATGTGGGAATGCAGAATATGTGGCCCTAACATTCAATAGGCCTCTAGAGCCACACTGGTCAGTCAGCGAACCCCATCCTTTGGCACAACTGTTACTACAGTTTGCAGAGTACGTGGGAAAGGCCAACCAGAGAGTTGTCCATGTAGACACAAAGTATATCAATGTTGAAGAGATAGGAAATCATGTTCTGGTCTCTAAAATTGCTCCCTGTCAGAAAGGCAATGAGAAGGCCAAGTAATGGCTTCGGGACACTATGAAAGAATTCTGTTTACGTTCAGCTTACAAAGATTTTGCCCAAGTCCTCCCTTGACTAAAGATAGTTCTATAATCTGTCCTTTGGCTCTGCGCCTAATAACGCCTCTGTCTTCTCACAGTACCCTGTGGAGTTTTATTTTCTGTTGAGGACCTGCACTGTTTTCAAATACTTCTCCATTCCCTTTTAAGACACATTCTCTTATTTTGCATTGCAATCAATTATTTTATGTCTTTCTTTTTTTATTTCTATAAGGTCTACAGAGGAACTGATTCTGCCCCTGCATCAAAGCAGGAATTCTTGCTTGTATTTCCGAGAACTCTCAGAGACTCTAATTTTTAATGTACATATTTTGGAACCCATCTAATAGAACTTTCTTCTATGAAAATGACTGATGAATGCTGGGTTATCTTAACAGTGTCCTTGACTGCTGTACCATGCACAAATTTTCTTCATGCATGTTTTGAAGAGAAAAGTTACCCCTTTGTGATCTGAAAAGGCAATATACATGAAAAGACAATGACTTCCAAGCTACTAAAATGTAAATTTGGAATTGTCTGAATTCACAAGAGTAGGGGACCAATTAACATATATACTAATAGAGAAAACCTGAGTCCTCCATCCATGTACAAAGATGCAGTGATCAGAGATTGTGACCATGTGTGCATTTCTGTAAGATGAAAACTGAAGATCCCACAAAGAGTAACGGATGGATCACAGTCAGAATGTCTCAGCAAGCAGGCTTTGCTACACCTGCCTGGGATTCACAATCAAAATACAGCAAGAAGAGCTAATGATTCTATTACCCCCTTCAGAATAAAAAGAATGCTAATCAAAGTTTAAACATACATCCTCATGTTGAATCTGATTGCTCAGAAGGTCATGTGAAATTTTCAAGGCATTAACTTAATGTTCTTAGAATTAGTGATTTTTAATTAACCAAAGAGCATAATATAGAGGTAAGAAAATCGTAGTTAAAATGGCATATATAGTAATTTGTAAAGCTCAATATCTCCTGGCCCATCAATCATGATACTTCAATTACTATTTAAATACTACATAAAAAAGAAAAGAAAAAAAGAGGATAATTAGAGCACATTTATAGTATCATCCTGGTTCATTTTACAAATAAAATAGTTGGACATCAGAGGGCATAGCTGTATTTGGGGTTAGAAATGATAATTGTTTAATTTTCCACAAGGAAACAAAATCCCTTTTTTAGACAGACATACAAAGCATTTAATATGTATTCAGTTACATTTAATATATTTTATACAGTATATTATATATAACAAACATAAATTTATATATTACAAACATAACATTTTTTCATTGTATATACTGTTTTGTGACTCACATAAGTTGTTTTTTTGAAATATGCCCACATATATGAAAACCGCACATGCCTCAGTGAGGAGCAGAGTGTGAAATTATTGAAACTCTCCTTCAGTAAACGTGAATGAGAATTTAAATGAAATCAGAGAAATAGTTAATATCAATGCAAAAGAATTTCTCTATTCAGCAGAAATATTACACAATTTGAAAGTGACATAAGCCTGTCCACAGCATGAAACACACTGCTTCCCTCTTCTGACCTATTTTCTAGACTCTACGTCAGGCTATGGAATTCATCTAAAAATGAATTTCTTTCTAAAAATCAAAGGGAGTGTGTACATTTATGACGCTTCTTTACCTCACATCCCTTTACAGATCTGTTTCCTTAAAAAGAAGTTTCATATCATAAAGTATGACCAGTACATATTGTCTTATTTACAAAATGTTTAATCATTAAAAATGATGCACTGCTTCTATTTTTATTTTCAAAGTTTTAATATGGTAACACATCTGAGAAAAACAAAACCCCAAAGAAACAAAAGCCATATGCTCTCAGGATTATTCTAACAAGGGCCATAACATGTCAATGACTTTATTAAACTGACCAGGTCACTTCCTCAACTAAAAGTTGGACATCAGAGGGCAGTATCTTTTCCTACTGGTTCTATAATAACCTATATATTTTATAGTGTTTTTTTAACTACTCCAAAAGGTTACATATACATTAATTTTAAACACATTATTAAAAATGTATAAGAAAGATATTTTCTATAATTTCACTGTCCAAAGCAAAACACCATTAAAAATTTGGTACATAATCTTCTGAAAACGGAACTATGAAAATGAATATATACATGTTAATATATATTTGATTTTATATGGACTGACACTTTAAAATAGTATTCCATGGCATGCTTTAGCCACTTGGCAACAGTACCAAACACAGTTTATGACAACAATATATATTTATAGGCCCTGTATTGATGTTAATGTCTGCCCGATATGCTGTCAATACCATAATTTAGTTAACAATCTCTTATTGGACATCTAGTCTCATTCATTCTAACTTTTGATACTGTAAAAAATTCCAGCATGAATATCTTATTACTATAATTCACATATCTTTCTTTCTGAGTACTTTGAAGACAATGTTTGGATGATGGAAAGTTGTCAATAAATGTCTGTTGTGTTAAAGACTGGATGTCTCCTTCACTTTACACTTGGGACTAAATGTGGAACCCCCATTTCCTATGCCTAGGTCAGCTTCTTGTGAATTTCCTAGGCCTGAATTCCATGGATGGACTGTGTCCCTTCATTGATGCACTCATTCACCTTCCCCCCGGCGGAAGGGACTGCATTCATTCGTTTCCTGGCCAAGGAACCCATACACCTATATATACCCTGAGGCTAGAGGCCTAGAGGAGGAGACGGGGAAAGACCGGGAGAGGAATGGAGAGA
>CAUYRH010108755.1:0-46598 GCA_963574655.1 Perodicticus potto
CATAGTAAGTGAGAAAATATCATGAATGTTACATTAATCAGGTGGATAAAAATATCTCCGATTGTATGGGAAGCCCGCACACTGTACTCCAAGCCTGAATCATTGTACACAGTTATGACTCAATAAAAAATAATTAAAAAAAAAATAAATAAATAAAAAATAAAAAGTAGGCTTCTGAATACAAAGTAATTTTCATCTGTTTGGGGTGATGTCTATCTGTGCCTTAAGTCACAATGTTTCAACTAAAACCTCACAAATTACTATCTGTCTGACCTTAATCAAAAGTATTGGAGCAATAGTGAAAATTTTTAGGTTTTTTTATTTTTGATTTTTTGAGTATATTTACAAATACCACAAATACCTAACTAACCATAGCAACATTATTTCATAAAAAATTCACAATAAGAACATCATATATTTTCATATTTTTCTAATTGAATATTTAATATTTAATTTTCTCAAGTTTGTTAAATTGGGATTCCAATGGAGCCCACACACGTTTTGATTGCCTGAGTCTCTCTTGTTTTCCCCTATGTCAGTTTTTCTGTTGAAGAAACTAGGTAGTTTGTAGGGTGTCCCACAATCTGGATTTTGTGTGTTTTATCCCCATAGAATTTTAAACACATTCTTCTGCTCCCTGTTCCCCACAAATTGATGGATGTTTGATGGCTTGATTTTGTTCTTTTTCTTTCTTTTTTTTTGAGTAAATTACTTTGCAGAAGTGCCCTTCCACCAGGAGGTACACAATGTCTACTGGTCTCTTTTGGGGTGATGTTTATTGGTCACTGATTATCTATGTTGAGATCCATTAATTTATTAGTTACACAAATTGTGATAGTCTGCTTCATTTTATTCAACTACTCCAAGAAAGAAATTTTTTTATATTTTTGAGACAGAGTCTCACTCTGTCTGTGGTGTCAGCCTGACTTACAGCAACCTCAGACTCCTGGGTTCAAGCAATCTTTCTGCCTGAGCCTCCTGAGTAGCTGGGACCACAGGCACCCACCACAATGCCCAGTTAATTCTTCTACATTTAGTAGAGATGGGGATCTTGCTCTCACTCAGGCTGGTCTCAAACTCCTGAACTCAAGCAATCCTCCTGCCTCAGTCTCCCAGGGTGCTAGGATTACAGGTGTGAGCCACTGTGCCAGGCCAAAACTTTGTTTTTGTTAACTATTAATATTTGGGTATTCTGATTCATGAACTTTTAGTGAATGACTGATAGTTGCTTGATTCCTTTTTCCCATTATTTAAAAACCAGTTTAAAATAACCAGTTGGATCACTAGTATATATCCTAGGCTGATTAATGAGTTGGATTTTTTCTCTCTCTCTTTTTTTTATAAACTCCTGGATTAAATCATATTTAATATGTTTCAAACCACTAAAATTATTGTCTACACTGATGTTCAAATTGCTCCATTTTTGGCCAGTGGAAGCCGATTTAAGTTGGTTGCTCAGTTCTTTTGACAAGACACTAGTGGTCTTGACAAGATCCTTGCGTTCTGGTTTGGCAAGATGTTCCAGTCTGTTCTTGAATCTAGGAATCAGACATTTCTAAAGGAGCCCTACTTTCCAAAGTGAGAAATGTTTTTTGGAGGATGCAGTCTGAGAGGTCATTAGCACTGGGTTGGCCTTTTGTTTCTAGCCCTTTCCAATATACAGAACTAGATTATATGGACATTTTAAAATGATAAGTCAGGAGTTCAGACTGGTGTTTCCGATTCAAACTTTGGATGCGTATTTTTACTTTTTCCATTCAATTTGTCCTCTTTCAACAGTGCTGAAAATGTCAGCCCACAGTACCAACTTACAGGTAACAGAACAACACTGCCACTGTCACCACCATCATCCAGATGGTTTTAGGTTCATGTAGGTTATTATTTTTCGTGTGTGTGCTTCAGATGCATCCTATTATGAACATATAGGCAAATTTTTGTGCTTTCAAGTCACATATCGTGGTTCTACTGACAAATAGAGAACTGGTTATTTGGTTTTGTTGTTAGTGATTTCTTTGAAAACGTGTTTAGATTTGTAATGCTTTGTGAAAATAAGTAACTTGTAACATGCATAATGTTAAATAATTACCTAGTTTTACATAGTCAGATTACACAGTCAAATCACATATTCAGAAAACCCAGATGCTACCTGTCCTCCCCCCGTAACTTCTCCCTCCTTTCATAGGTGACCATTGGTGAAATATAAGCTTTTAAAAGTCAGGAAACAATAATTAAGAATCTAGTTTCGGGTGGCACCTGTGGCTCAATGAGTAGGGCTTCAGCCCCATATACTGAGGGTGGTGGGTTCAAACCCAGCCCCAGCCAAACTGCAACAAAAAAAATAGCGGGGTGCTGTGGGCAGGCGCCTATTGTACCAGCTACTGGGGAGGCTGAGGCAAGAGAATCTGGTAAGCCCAGGAGTTGGAGGTTGCTGTGAGCTGTGATGCAACGGTACTCTACCAAGGGTGATAAAGTGAGACTGTCTCAAAAAACAAACAACAAAAAAAGAAAAAAAGAAAGTTAACAAAATAACTTACTCTAACCACTAGCCTAAACCGTGATAATAGATTATTAGGCCTACATTTGAAATAGCATTGTATTAATACCTAAAGAATGCTAGATTCCCCCAATAAGTGCCTCCTTTGTTTAACTAGAGTAAATTGCACATTACAGAGGGTGTGACTTCTTCCTGCTCCACCCCCAACACTCCAACTTTCACCCATGTTGGTGAAATCTACCCTTTGAGCTTAATTGCGTTGAGGTAAATATTTGCTTTCTTTGCGGATTCTCTTAAAAATGTCAATGTCCTCCAAAGTTAAGGCATTAAATTCCTAACACTATAGGGAGTATGGATTATTCACAGACTTTTACTCTAACGTAGACTGCAGAAAACGATTATATAATCTGGTGAGAAGTGCTTGATTATCTACAAAGATCTTAAAATAGTGATTCACTGGCCACTTGCACTTGGGGAGCTTGTTTAAAATGTAGATTTGTGACCCTGAATTCAGAACCACTGCAGGAGAATCTGCATATGAACCAGACCTTCAGGTGATTCTGATGCATAGTAAAGTTCAAAGCTTTAAAGGTCAAATAAACTTCAGTTAAAATGAGATGAAAATCTCCTGCAAGTCTGTGTTTTGTTTTCATCACTACTTTTATATTGATAGGAAAATTATAAGGCAAAAAAATCTCACAACATTGACTGGTTAGGGCAGAGGAAATACTAAAATGGGGAGAAGTGGAATTGAAAGAAAAGGCTTTAGGAAATGACACTTCAAAAATTCAGTCTTCCCTGGAGCTGGTGCCTGCTAAGGCTTGTCAGAACACTATGATCTATTTTACATTCTACCATAATCTGTGCCATTAATCAGATGCATCCATTTATTCTTTCAAGGACTGTGGTTAGGGCTAGTACCAGCCAGGCACTGTAGTGATTGCTGGGGACAGAAGGGTGAGCAAACACAGCTCATAAGGCTTATAGACTGGTTGGAGAGAAGTAACAGGAAAATTAAGTTGATATTGACATTTGGTTTCAAATCTTTGGTAGAGTAAAGAAATTAGTTGCTATCTTAACAATAAAAATGGAAAGCTATTTTGTTAGTTGTATTTCAGCTTTACTATATGGGGAAAAGTTAAAATGGGGAAATCCATAACAGTTATGGGGTTTGAGACTTCTTTTTTCCAGTGAAGGGTCTAGCCAAACAATGAGCAATAATGCATCGTGGCACAAGTGATGATTTCATCAGCTATATACATAATCCTCCCATCATTGGGAATTACTCTATTTTAAAGGCTTGGGCTTCAGAATGTAGCAGAATTATTCTCCAGTCTCCACCCACACCAGGTCTTTGAGTATGTCTGAATTTGTAAAGTGGATCAAATGAGGAAGCTGGATGAGATAATCATGAAGGGCACTTGAAATTGTTCTTGTTCTTCCAAAAAAGAGGTTTCCTTTGCTTTCTCGAGACTGAAAATCCAGGATGTATCTTGGCTAGTGCTAGACAGAAGCATCTAGATAAGGATTATTCACATGAGCATCTACTATAGGCACAGTATTATGCTAACCCCAGCAGGAACCCCAGAGAAATGAAAAGACAGATCTCAATCTCTCTAGGATTTTGCAAATATAATTTTAAAAATTGCACATAGCCATGCGATGTCATTAAGTAGTCAGAGGAAGTCACCAAAGTATAATTGGTTGAGGCTGCCTCAATCTCTGCCCACCACGGCCACAGTGGATTTCCAGGGGCAGATGAGCTCAGCCATGCTTGGTCTTCCTACTCCAAATTCTCTGAAAAACTCCTACAATCACTACCACTGATTTTAGAAATTCAAAAAATTAAAGTATAAAAACAAATGAATGATATATAAGTTCAGGGAAGGAGGTGCAGCAGTGCTGGATAAAGAGCTGCCAGGAGGGTGCCCTGACGATAGGCTATGAGGAGGTGGCCAGATGAGGGCAGAGGGGGTACCACAGAGTGTCTGCCACAACCCAGGAGCTGGGGCTGCTTGGAGCACCTGTAGGGAGAAGCAGGGTTCAGTGGAAGCAATTCTACCCAGGGTTCAAGATATTATGGTTCTGGAATGAGCCCCCCACGAAATGCTAGCTTAATATCATTATACAGTCTATCCTTCATGAAGAGTCTCTGAGGTGCTAATGTTATATGTTGTCACCAATTAACGTCATTAAGTTCTGATCCAGACACATTGCTAATGGACAGAGGTGAGAGCATGGCTAACAACCGCTAAAACAGATGAGGAAACGAAGCTGCATGAATGCTTGAATACAAGGCCCGCATGCTCCTTACAGAAAAGCAGGGGCCTTTGGAGTTCACATCACGTTTTGGAGGCTTATCCAAGCATGGGTTGTGCTTTGCTGTAAGATCCACAACTTGCCTTATCCATTCCTGGGTTGACAGATGTTTGGATTGTTTCCAGGTTTTGGCATACAGGTTTTTGTTTGGGTTTGTGTTTTCATTTCTCGTAGGGAAATTCCTAGGAGTGGAATTGCCAGGTCACATGGTAAAGTTTGGTTTAATGTTTTAAGAAATGACTAAATTGTTTTCCAAAAGCAGTTGTGCTGTTTTACGTTCCCAACAACAATTTCTGAGGGTTCCAGTTTCTTCACATCTTCATTGTACTTGGGATTGTCTGTCTTTCTTATTATAGTCATTTCTGTGGCTGTGCGGGGGTTGGGTTCTTTTAAATTTAAAAAACTTAAAAAAGAATTTAAAAAGTTAAAAAATTAAAAACTTCTAAAAATTATTTTTTCTTTTTTGTTTTAATTTGTATTTTCCAAGTGATTAATGATGTTGAGCATCCTTTCCTGTCTTTGTGTATATGTGTGTGTGTGTCTGTGTATGGGGGATTGTAAAATAGGCTTTGTGTTACATGATTTTTGCCTAATTGTAGGTTAATGTAAGTATTCTGAAGACATTTAAAGTAAGTTAGGCTAAACTATGATGTTCTGTAGGTCAGGTGTATTAAATGCATTTTCTACTTGCCATGGGTTTATTGGGACATAGTCCTATTGTAAGTTGAAAGTATCTGTAATGATCCAAATTGTGTCCTTATATATGTATATAAGCATGCACAAAGGGAAAATAAAAACTGTAGAAGGTTCCACAAACTATAGCTCACACCTGTAATCCCAGTGCTTTGGGAGGGCGAGGCAGGAAGATCACTTGAAGTTAGGAGTTCAAGATCAGCCTGGACAACACAGCAAGACCCCACCTCCAAAAAAAAAAAAATCAGCCAGGCATGGTCAGCACACATATAGTCCCAGCTACTTAGAAGGCTGAGGTAGGAGGACTGCTTGAGCCCATGAGTTCAAGGTCATAATGAACTATGATTGCACTGTACCACTGTACTGCAGCCTGAGTGACAGAGTGAGAGCCTGTCTCTTTAAAAGAAAAAAAAGAAAAGAGTAGAAGGAAATGCACCGAAATGCTAATAGTCTCTAATCTCTGGGTGATGAGAGATTTGAAATTTAAAAAATGAAAATATTAAAAATTTTCAGTAGTAAGTATTTATCGCTCTTATAATAAGAAAAGCCTCAAAAAGTAAAGCTTAAGTAAGTTAGTATAGATAATATATGCAAATATTTTTTAAAAAATTTAAATTTCCATACACTGTTCAACTTACTAATTTGATTTAGTGTTTTTAAAATGTAGCCTAGAGCTCAACATACAAATTTATAAAAATTGGAATTTTGCTCTTGTTCTGAGAGTTGCATTGCTTTATTTCTGCTGTTTTAAAAATGAAACTGAAGCACTGGAATGAACCATGACAGAATTTTATCTTGAAAATTTAGGTACTTTTTATTATTTTCTCTCTTTCTCTCTCTCTCTCTCTCTTTTTTTTTGAAACAGGGTTTTGTCTGTCTTCTGGGTTAGAGTACAGTGGCATTATCACAGCTCACTGTAACCTCAAGCTCCTGGGGCGTATAGCTGCTGGCCACCACAGTTAGCTGATTTTTCTATTTTTAGTAGAGACAGGATCCTGCTCTTGCTCAGGCTGGTCTCAAACTCCTGAGTTCAAGGGATCCTCCTGCCTGGGCCTCCCAGAGTACTAGGATTATAGGAGTTAGCCACTGTGCCAGACCTTGTTTGGGTACTTTGACTCTTATTTTTAATTACATTGAAATTTAACTTAGTTTCGATATTTTAATTTTTAGGTGTACTTCAGAAACATGATGGATTAAATATTTCTGTGTCTGTGAACCTACCTACCATTTATAATTTTGCTACTCTGGGAGAAACTAATCCCAAGATCTAAATAACATTCATATGTTTAAAAAAGTCCCTTTTAGATATATCAATTCTGATAAAATTGTAATTTTTATTGTTAGTTTGAAAATATTTTTATTTCTATTTTATTTATTTATTTTTGAGGCAGGGTCTTAGTGAGGCTAGTGTGTAGTGACATGATCAGTGAGCATAGCTCACAGAAACCTCCAACTCCTGGGCTCAAGTGATCTTTCTGCTTTAGCCTCTTGGGTAGCTAGGGCTACAGGCAGGTGCTACCACATCTGGCTACATTTTTCTTTTTTTATTTTTTCTTTTACTATTTTCATAGAGATGGTCTTTCTTGCTGAAGCTGTTCTCTTAACACTCAACCTGAAATGATCTTACCTCATCCTCCCAGAGTGCTAGGGTTACAGGTGCTAGAGCCACCATGCCTGGCCCATTTTTATTTTTTTAATATTTCAATTATATGCATATATGCCAATACACAAAGAAATATGTTTTGTAGCATATTTGTTAGTTTATATCCTAAATGGTTTTTTTTTAAATCAAACTTGTCTATTCACTTGAGAAAACAGATTGTGATGCATCTTTCAGAAAGTATGCTTACATTTATCTTCTATATGCAAACATTTTTAATCTCATGAGGATTTTACCAAAAAAAATGTTACCTGAGATGAAAAAAGCATGAGAGAACAGTCTTACTTACATGAAAACTTCTTTTGCCACTGTACTTGAGGGAGAAAAAAATGCCTGTTCAGTCAACTTACCGGAGTCTCTGGCAGGCTTTCTCAATAGGGGAGCTGAGAGAAGGTTGCAAACACACGATTCAGATCACATCCACTGAGGAGAAGCCCTGGGCCCTGGGCAGGGACACACAGAGAGAGGGAACGCGAGTGATGCTCTCAGGGTTGGGGGACTCTCCCCGGATGTTGACAGCTCTCTGCAGCAGGAGTGACCTGCTCAGTTCCAGCCCTCAAGGACCCTGGCAGAACCTCTGATCTGACATGTGATTGGTACTAAGCCTCAGGCAAGACTGTGCTTCACTGGGAAGGGCTTGCTGTCACCCTCACCACTAAAGTTCAAGGACCGTCTGTGCCAGGAAGAACTAAAAGAGCAGATAAGCCACTCACGTACAACCTAAGCCCACAGTGTGGGCTCAACGAGCAGCCTAAGAACCTAATGAATTTGCTCTTAGTGTTCAGATGAATTAAAAACCGACTACATCCCAGTCCCCACTGACTGGTTGGTGAACTGAGTGGCACCCATTCATTCATGAAGCCAGGAAAACAATAGGAAATTTCAGAAAGCCCTAAAGGCCTTCAGAGAGAGAATTAAAAACCTTCGGATACAGAATATATTTCCAACTCCATTCCTTAAAAGGAAAATCACCCTACAAACGAAGGTTTTGTTTTATTTTTTGAGACAGAGTGAGACTCTGTCTCCCTGGGTAGAGTGCTGTGGAATCGTAGCTCACAGCAACCTCAAACTCTTGGGCTTGAGCAAACCTCTTGCCTCAGTTTCCCAACCCAAGTAGCTGGGATTACAGGCATGTGCCACTACCCCCGGCTAGTTTTTCTATTTTGAGTAGAGACGAGGTGTTCACTCTTGCTCAGGCTGGTCTCAAACTCCTGAGCTCAGGCCATCCAACACCCCCCTCTGCCTCCCACAGTGCTAGGATCACAGGCATGAGCAATCGCACCCTGCCTAAATGAAGTTTTTTTCCCTCTTCTTTTATACCTTCAGAAAAAAATAGAGATTAAACATATTTTTGCCTGCCTGCCTTCCTGCCTTCCTTCCTTCCTTCCTTCCTTCCTCCCTCCCTCCCTCTCTTCCTTCTTTCCTTCCAAAGAATCTCCTTCTGTCATCTTGGCTAGAGTGCTGTGGTGTCATCACTGCAACCTCAAACTCTTGGGCTCAAGAGATCCTCTTGCCTCAGCTGGGACTATAAGGCACCTACCACAAAGCCCTGCTAGTTTTTTTATTTTTGGTAGAGACGGGGTGGGGGTCTTGCTCTTGCTCAGGCTGATCTTGAACTCCTGAGCTCAGGCCATCCACATGCCTTGGCCTCCCAGGGTGCTAGGATTATAGACATGAGCCACTGTGCCCAACCTAAACATATTTTCTTATATTCTATACTGTGCTACTTGGAATGATGCCAAACATTTTTATATCTTTACTTTTAATCATAAACTCATGTGTTTTTTAAAATTTTTTATTGCACCATGAAAATACTACACATAGGTCCTAGGAATCATGTGGCATCTTGTTTCTGTAGCTGGACAACTCTTAGATCTTACTCATCAACCTGCTGAACTGCTCCTTTTTCACAGGCATAGATACCATCCAAAAATTTTCTGATACAGTTCTTTTTAACTGTAATGGCTTGCTGAATCAAAGCAGCTGAATTTGAAATGAATTCAATATTGTTTCTTTCCAGGATTAATTCATCTTTCTGGGCTCAAGATACTGAACAAGCAACCCCTGGTCTCATCTGAACCCTGTGGATGTATTTTTCACCCAAGAAATGTTGGATTTCAACAGGAGGCTTGTTCTCCCGGATAATAACATTGATGGGTAAGTGAGCACACACAGGCCTCATCTTGTAATGGAAGCCCAGCCTGATGCCCTTGACCACGTTCTGAGTGTGGCTACACGTAGTGTGAACAGTCACCACTATCTCTCCACACTTAGTTAACCTAGAGCCTCTTTTTTAATTTTCCAAGGAGACCAAGTTCTACACTGATGTTTAAAGTCCCTCTATAGTGTTCCTCTGGGTTCCTTCAGAGTGTCACCAACATTTTCCAGATCGTGGACAGTCTGATTGCTGGAAATGGTCTTCATTCTCACAGCAGATGTGGCAGAGCCATACATTTTTTGATGCCATTAGGAGCACACATATATGCTTTTCTTTTTCTCTTCAATGTCTTACTCCTCTTATCCCTCCTTTGAAAATCCAGAAAATTCAGACCAAATTGACTTGAATTTAATTTCAAGGTTTTAGTGTTTGGTTTTCTTTCATCTTGCTTCCCCAAACCTCAGATTAAAACATAAAATCTATGGATGAGATAAATAATAAAAAAAAATAGTGAAATCCATCCTATATATAAAACCATCTACTCCTTATGTTTATTTCTCTATGAGATGATTACTAAACATTTAGGGAATTAGTCTTTTGAATTATTTCTGAGAAACAAAATTAAGTTTTATAGTGAGAGTTGCAACTTTTCCATTGAAGAATTCTCAGGCAACTTTTCTGCATAATCACATCGTATTTATCTACTGGCTTTTCCTTCTTCTGCCGTGTGTGACACCCTTTGTTTATTCTTCAGCGTCACTCCTTCCTCCTCGCTGTAATCTTCTCTTATGTGGAAAAGACCTTACAGCTGCGAAAACCCCTGTGTCACCTAAAGCCAACTAATACCTACAGTTACAGAGACTTGGTGATTTCTGCATTCTGTTGCGTTTTGCAAATGTGTTTCCAAAGAGATAGTTATTAGAATCTCTCTGCTTTTAATCTCTTTCTCCTCATACGAAGATAAAACTGAAAGGCAGAGCACATCAACTGTGTATTTCTTAATATGTAATCATTGCAGATGATTCTTTTTGTCTTGGGAAAAATTTCCTTCCATCCAGGCATAGCGGTGCACATCCTGAGCTGTGTAAAAACATTTTGCTTTTGAGGGTTGTGGGTGCTCATCGGAGAGTGAATATTTACAGCCATGTCCTTCTCAAAGTCACCCACTTGGAGCTGCTAATTTTAGCTGTCTCCCTGGGTCTCACAAGAGATTTTTTCCTAAGCTGTCAGTTTCCAGGTGTTGCCCATTAAAATACTGTCGTGGCGAGGCAAAGCAGTTCTAGAACGACGCTAAGGGATTTTTCTGTGTTCTTTCTTGGGCTTGGACAAAGTTCAGTAAGAGAAACGCCCACATTATTAAAGTCTATTTTGCCAAAAGAACATGTGAAGGAATAAGGCCCGAGGTATTTCATTTGATCTTTGTTCATTGTCTTCTTTCTTACTATTATAGTCAAAATAGGAAGAGGGTGTGTGTGTAGGGGGAAGGGGAGGATCCTGCCTTGCTTCTGTGGTTTCTGCCTCTCTCAGAGAACGTCAGAGGATCACTGCAATACCAGTTGTAAAAGAACAACATATGGCTCCTATTTTCACCTCCCTGCCACCGCTTCCTCGGGTTTCCTCTGTGTATTTCAAACGCCTGACACCCTTCCCGGTTGTGTGGCTGCGGCCTTAATGACTTTAGCAGACAGCGAGTCCCTACTTTTCTAAGGGTGAGCAACTAAACCTGATGCCCTGCGTGGCTCTGCAGACAGCGGCTCAGCCTCCCGGGCAGCGGTCAGTGACAGGGCGTCTGGGTTTCATCAGCTCACTGGGGCAGCATTTCACGGGGCCCCTGTGCCAGGGCCTCCCCGGCGGCGTCAACAAGTGTCACACTTACTGCAGGGACAGCCCTCAAGTTTCATCACAGTGATGCTAGCGTACATTCTCCAGCTTCAGCAATGACCTCCTTCATTCAAGGGCAGGGGGAAAATGCTCTTCTTTCAGAACTTCCCTGGGCACAGAATTTTCCCTCTTAGGAAGATAAGAACTAAAACTGGACACAGCTCTGGCTGTGCTTTGACCCCATCGTGGAGAAAAAGACCCTGAGCCCCGTATCTCCTTTGAATCCTTGTGCCAGGGACAGGGACACCCAAGCCAATGCCTCACAGACAGCCTGGGGAGCCCACAGCCAAGCCAGCCTTCCTTTACCATCTCTTGGACAAAGAGTATTGAAAAGTAAGTATATGGACTTTGGTTTTTACCTAAGGAATAGCTGTGCTTTAATCGTATAGTTGTTTCCATTTTTTGCAACCAAAGAACAAAGCGTATTGTTTCCTTATGAAACAGAACAAGACAAAATGAGTGGAGGCTATCTGGGATATTTGGGAATACCGGGTTTTAAAGTAGCCAAATTCCCATGAATTGCAATTTAAGTTCATTCTGATGCCTTTTGAAAATTATTCTTATCTTTAAATGCTTGCTTATTTTGGCTTGGTAGTAATTAAAATACTTTATGACACATTATGTCTATCTTAACAATTAGACAAAACAAACATACTCAAAGGAGTGATTTGTAAAGGCTCTGCCAAGTAGCATAAAAAACTGAGGCAGTTTTCCAGGTAACTCAGGCCCCCAACATTTTTGCCTGAGAAAAGTATTGAGGATTTTAGTTAAAAGTTATCCTTTTTACCTTGGACTATATGAATGTTTGAAAACCTCCCCTTTGTGGGTAGACACAGTATCTTGTCTGACAATGGGTAATGCGAGTTGCTGAAAAGCTATTAGGCATTTCAAAATGGCTTATGTAAACATTGATCGAATCATTGCATAGTTTTTAAAAAAATACAAGGCAGAAAAACAGCCAAAAAACAAATCCATCGATAAAATGCTACCACTGTCACATTATGTTTTAATGAACCCATCTAAACTTGAAAATCACTGATTAAGGGTGTCAGTTACAGACACCTAGCAATCATTTAAAAATAGATAAAAGCAAGAACAGCATTCAGAGCTGCTTCTTCTCTTATTATTTCCTCTCCACCTCCTTTTCCTTAAGGAAAGATAGCCAGCATTTTTGAAGATTAACCAGCAATGGGAAGTCCAATACGTTTAAGTGTAACACTTTCACAATAGCATACCAGCTGAGGGCAAATTGCAGGAGCTTTCTTTCTGTGACGTTTCTGAATCGAAACTGAGGATTTTGTGAGCTACCTTCTGAATCAACAGCTGCATAAATCCTGTGTGAAAAGGCACAAATAGCCAATAAATGTGTTCAGATCTTGGAAATCATGCATTTGAGCTCTCAAATTACACCGTAACTTTTGAAGTTTATATAGAACATTCCATCACAACCTGGGGAAACTTCCTAGGTAGGGTGGAGCTCCTATTTTCATCACCTGCAAAGTTTTTTTCCCTCCAGTTTCTTTCTTTTCTTCTTCTTTTTTTTTTTTTATTGAGATAAAGTCCCACTTTGTCGCCCTCGGTAGAGTGCTGTGATGTCACAGCTCACAGCAACCTCTATCTCCTGAGATTAAGCGATTCTCTTGTCTCAGCCTCCCTAGTAGCTAGGACTACAGGAGCCCACCATAACGCCTGGCTATTTTTTTTTTTTTTTAGCAGGCCCAGGCTTGGTTCAAACCCACCAGCCCCAGAGCCCTAACCACTTAGCAACAGGTGCCTGGTCATTTCCCTCCAATTCCATTAGCTTTCAACAGCCCCGTGCACACTTACATTTGATATTGGCCAGTGTAAGGGTGATGTAGTGGAGTGAGGACTCTGATGTGAGCAGGAGGGCTGGGGTGGTCCTGAAGAAGCAGGCCCAAGCTTTGGAGTTAGATTTGGAATCAACTCTTGACTTTAGCACAGTTTTCCAATCTGTCTGAACTCTAGTTTCCTCATCTGCAAATGAAGATGCTAATATCCACTTTAACAGGACTGATGGGGGATTAGATAAGTAAATATGCCTAAAGTATCTGCCAAATTGTAGTTTTCTCAACAAAGTTAGTTCTTCACTTTGTGTTAATTAAAAGTCTCTCTCTCTCTCTTTTTTTCTGCTAAAACTTACTTCAGGATCCTAACATAATACAAACTTTATAAAGTAATAGAAATATAAATCATTGACATCGGTGCAATGATTAAGCAAACATAATACCGACAATTAGTTCTTTGAGAAAAATTCTGCACTTGGAAGCAGTATGTTTGAAAGCAAGATGAGAAAAAAGGATGCATCTAGGATAAATCAGAGAAGATATTTTTTACTGAAACTAGTTGATGATATATTATGTAAAAACAGAAAAACAGAAGTAGAGATGTATCAACATCATCTGAGAATACTAATTAGGACATGTTGGTATCCTATTTAAATGAGTGTTCAGGAGTCCCTAAGAACAGAAAGGAAGGTAAATCTATGTGTATGAGTAAATCTTTGTGATTATTATAAAAACTATGAAAACTAAGACACAAACACAGCCCTTCCTCAAAAATTATTTAGCACAGCCTTGCCTTGAAAAGTGGCAGGGGGCTTGATACTGACTCACACCTGTAATCCTAGTATTCTTTGAGGCAGGAGGATTGCTTGAGCTCAGGAGTTTGAGACCAGCCAGAGCCAGAGTGAGAGAGACCCCGTCTCTACTAATAGTAGAAAAATTAGCCGGGTGTTGTGGTGGGTGTCTGTAGTCCCAGATACTCAGGAGGCTGAGGCAGAAGGATTGCTTGAGCCCAGAAGTCTGAGGTTGCTGTGAGCTAAGCAGATGCCATGGCACTCTAGCCTGGGCAACAGAGTGAGAGACTCTGTCTCAAAAAAAAAAAAAAAAAAAGAAAGAAAGAAAGAAAAAAGAAAAGTGGCAGGGGTGGGAATGGAGGTAAGAACTGTCTGAAGTGGCCTGGCCATGGAGAGGCTGAGTAGTGACAGTGGCAGGTGAGCCATCTTGGGAGCCATGCAGTTTCCAGTCTAGGGGCCACACTGTGGGCTGGGACAGTGATAAAGCTTCACAGTGGATAGGGAGTGAGGGTGACTCAGGGAGGGAGAGGGTAGACAAGAATCATAGCAGGCATTATCAGACAGCTCCAAAGAACTTTATCAGACGTCTTTCTTATTGCCTCTTATTTTTACTGACATACCTCACAGCTTTTCGCCAGACACATCACAGTACCTTGATAAATTCTTTGCTTCAGTTACTTGCAGGTTCGCTATTAGGAACCCTGTAATTATGCACTTAATTTTGCCAAAGAGGGAAGTTAAAAATACAAATGTGTAAAGAAACTTGGGAGAAAGTGATCCTGTCATCTTAGGGTTGGCAAAAATGAAAAAATAATTGCCTGACCTTTAGAAAAGAAAAGAACAAAGGTTTGGAGCCCTGATCAGGATTTCTGCAGATGTATACCTACCTAGCATGGCCCAAATGGACAAAAATGATCACGAGACTTCGATATCAGGTCAAGGAGATGGACAGCAGGTTGAAGGGAAGCTCAGAAGGGTTAGTTCAGGTCTGGATACGCTGCATCCTGCCCCATTAGGGCCATCTCCTCCGTGGCTGCTATTGTCATGTCTGGGGCCAGCACAGCTCACCTTCACTGCCGCTTGATCTTCAACCCTGTACTTAGATAGCCTGCCTTCTTTGCTCCTCACTCCCTAGTTTAAGATCCTCCTCTGAGTCCACTGGCTGTCCAACATTCATTCTAGGGCCTAGAGAGCTTGTAAAAACACAGGTTGCTGGGCTCCACCCCAGTCTTTTTGATTCTGAAGAGCCCCCAACTTTGCATGTCGCGCACAGTCCCAGGTGATGCTTGTTCTTTTCAGTCATGAAACCTTCCTTACTTTTCGGGCATGTCAGAGGCACAAGTACAAGGCACTGGAGCTGCAGAGAACACACAAGATTAACTCATCAGGTACCCTGCAGGAAATCAGCTCACGGCCCAAGCTGCCCATGGCAAACACTGTGGGAGGGGACAGCACACTGAGGCAAGCCGTCCCTGATGTGGAAGGGCTGCCCCCCACCAGTTGGGATGTGAGGGAAGTCTTCAGAGAGAAGCTAGCATTAGCACTAGGGGGTTGAAAACAGAAAGAGATGGAAAGCGGTTCTAATCTCAGATCTATTACTTCTGTCTGTACGTTGGTCAGAAATTGTGTCCAACTTAGAGATCTGGAATGGAGAACCAAATGGCAGGAATTTCAGGCTCTGTGAGCCGAGCGAGCAGGAGAGGGTATGGACACTTCAGTTTGTCTTGTAGAGGGAATAAAGAAATCAATGCAAACTAGTTTAAACAATGATGGGGATTTATTGCTCACACAGTGAAAAAGTCCAAGAGTCTGGTCAGGAGCTGGCTCTGTTTCTCTGCATTTCTGCAGTCCCTGCTCCACTGTTTAGATTTCAACCTCAGGCTAGCTTTCTCATAGTACCAAGCTATCTAACTATTGGTCTTCCCTGGGGTCCTCCCGCTGTCTTTTTCTTGTAGAGGACTAGGAACAACCTAAGCATTGCAGATCGGATCATCCTTCATTTTTGGGAGTGTGCCATGTGCTGATTGGCTTAGACTTCAATTCATGAACCAATCAGTGAGTAAGTACCCTTCAGTACACTGAGCCATTTAGGCCAATCAGGGGGCTGCCGAGTGAAGGCTTGAATGAGGTTAGGAGGGCAAGCAAAATAGCCAGTTTAAGAGGTTTTAGATATTTTGCAGAAAGGCCTCTAAAGTCACATCATCTCTTCCCTTAGTCGTAAGGTTAGCCATGAGTAGTGTTTATCCTTCAAAGATTTAGGATGAACCTGCTTTAAGGTTCAGCTCAGACAGGTTAGCATGTTCTTCCCCAGAATAGCCCCTCCTCAGAATGGAGTGAACCCCAGGATGTGGTACTACACCCGGAGGCCCCTTTATTGGGCATAACGCTCCTTATCCCTAAGGCATACCGTATTTACTAGAATAAGATTAGGTAAAGAACAACAACACAAAAATCTTCAGAAAATAAGGCAAGCGGAGGCATTATATAAGAACTCTTCTCCTAAGACACTCTGAGCTGAGTCAGCAAATGCTGGTAGAGAAGGCAGAGGTCACCTGGCCATTGCCCTCTACACCCCTCCTGATGCCCCCACTGCTGATATTTTTGAGTCAGCTTACTGGGAGGTGATTAGTTCAGTATAATAAATTCAGGCTGAGTTAAAGACATCCAGGGTTGGTCTTAATCTTGTCTGCTAAGGGGCAGGGATTTCCCAGGTTTGCCCCTATACCTTCTCTGAGGCTTGCATTTCCACCGTGAGGGAGAACTCGGGGTTGGTGTGGGGTTCTTGTTATTTACGGGAGTGAGCATGGGACACAGGGAGCCTGCACGATGTGGGGGACAAGAGGAGAAGGAGTCAGGAAGAGTTCAAGTGTTTGTGATGACATTGGTGATTTGTCCCAGATTAGGATGCAGCAGTCAGCCCACCACGATTACCTTCAAATCAAAGTGATTTTAACCAGATGCCTCATGGAAGTGGATCTGATTAGGACACTGTCACACTCTGTACCTTTATAGCACCCTAAACTCTGCTCTCTTCTGTCCTTATCCTAAGATAGGCAGGGGAGGGTATCCTTTCCATACAATAGATTGAAAATCAGAATCAAGGAACCTGGACTCTGCCACTAACAAACTTGGAAAACTTGTTTGTTTGTTTTCTACCCTTCCTTAAAGAATTAGAAACTGCTGCGGATTTTAAATAACAAGGAAGAGAAATATCAACGGAAAGACTCTATTCCAGCTTAAAAAGAATTCAAAACAAATTCAGAAAAGAGCAGTCAGCTTAGCATTCACCGTGTCTACGTGAATTCATTCATTCACCGCACACTGCACATGGAGGTGCTCACTATTAATATTTAAAATTAAATTTTGCTTGTTTATTAGGTAACATACATAAATACAAAATATGCAAAAGGATACACAAAGATAGTCCCTGTCCCCAACTGGCATGCCTACACTCAGGCCTCCACCTAAGGGCAACCAGGCTCCCAGCTGCTTGTGTATTTCTAGGTCACTATGTGCATAAGCAAGCATTTTAGATGACAGTTCTTTTCTTGCTTATACTAGTGATAGGATTCTCTGCACTTCTGTATGTTGTTTATTTTACTAAATGTATCTTGGAGGTCACTCCATATCAACATATACTGAACTATCTCATTCTTTATAAATGCCTATTGTTGACATAAAAAAGAAAAAAAAAAAATGATCCCATTGCTTAGAGATACTGTCATCAGATTCCTACTGATGAACATTTAGGTTGCTTCTAATCTTTTGCTATCACAAGTGATGCTGCAGTGAATATAGCGGGTGCTCATTAAATGTTTGTCTTCTTTTTGCCTCTAGTTTTATTTTCTTGCCTCTAGTTTTTAAATTAACTTTCCTGAGGCCCATTTTGCATAAAATGTAATTCACCCTTTCTAAGTGTCCAATACAATGAATTTTTATTGAGTTTACCAAGCTGGGCAACCATCACCATAGATTAGTCTTAGAACATTGTAGTCACCCCCCCAAATATCCCTCATGTGCATTAATTGTTAGTTAGCATTTTCTCCCCACTGCTCTCACCTCCAACAACCGTTAACCCACTTTCCATCCTCACAGCTTCTTCTGGATGTGTCATATCCATGGAATTATACATTATGTGGTGTCCGTGTCTGGCTTCTCCAACTGAGCGTAACGAGAATGTTTTTTGAGGTTCGTTGATGTGATCGTGTATCTGTAGTTGGTTTCTTGTAGTTGTTCAGTAGTATCTCATTGTATTGTTCCATCATATTTTGTCTGTCTGTTTGCTAGTTGGGCAGCTAGGTGGTTTCCAACGGACATTTAGGTTGTTTGCAGTTTTTGCCTATTGCAGGCAGCTCCCCCACCCCCGGTTATGAACGAGACAGGTTTTGTACATTTGTTCTTAAGTTGAATTTGTATGTAAGTTGGAACAGGTACATTTACCTATTACCTGTAATAGCCTCCATTTGTAAGTGCAAGTCATACAGCAGTCGGATGTTTGTAACTCAGGGACTGGCTGTATGGATAGTCCTGTTAGGAACACTTGTAGGCAAATTTTTTGTTTTTCTTCACCATTTGAATTCTATTTCACCATTTCTCAATTACATCCTGGTACTATGACATGTGACGATGAGGAATTTTAAAGTTTATCTGAAGATAAGGTGTTTCAAACATGAACAGATACTACATCGCTTGTTTTTAAATCCCTAATTGCATTTGGAGAAGTGATACAATAAACTTGTGTCCCAAATCTCGGTTCATTGACAGTATCAGTGTTGACTTTAAGGACAATTATCTTCATGGTAGGAATTGCCAAAATCCCACTTTTCTTGTAGGCAAATTTTTGTGTGCATGTTTGCTTTTATTTCTCTTGGGAAGATACCTAGGAGTGGAATTGCTGAGTCATTTGATAAATTCTTGTTTAATTTTGTGAGAAACTGCTGGAGTATTTTCCAATGCCCCAAAGAATACCATTTCCACATTCCCACCAGCAACATATGAGGTTCATGCTCTTTTCCACATCCTCAGGAACATTCGGCCGTCTGCTTCATTATAGCATCCCAGTGCGTATGTAGCGACATCTCCATGAGATTTTAACCTGTGTTTCCCTGATGACCAATAGTGTTGAGTGTCTTTTCACGTGCTTATTTTTTTGCCTTTGTTTCTCACATGCCAAAGAAAGCACATCCATTTAGTTTCTAACTACCCTGGATACACATCCCAGCTCTGCCACTTACAGGCTACCAGAAATTAGGCCTGTTCAACCCTTTAAAGTTACTTAAGCTTCCACGTCTTTGTCTGGGAAATAGGAAAGAACATCCACTTGGTAGGCTGCTGTGAGGGTGAAATGTGATCAGTCTGTGAAGTGCTCAGCCTGAGGCTGACACACAGTAGGCACCCAAAACATGCTAACTGTTCCCACCCACTGCCCAAATTTCTGGAAGCCGTCTTTGGGGAAGGTCTTTTCCTTAGCTAACACGGGACTTAGTATTAAGAGACAGTGGGTATAGTGTCTAAATCTGTAGTAACTGAGACGCCAAGTTCAGGAATGCAATTGCCATGGATTAGGCTGGGTAATCAGAACTAATCCCTGCTGTCCCCACTGAGAAGGCGCTCTGACTGCTGGCTTCCTGGCAGATCCATAAGAGCTGGTTACCCGTGGTCTGCTTGTGGGTTGTGAGCTCTTGTCTGATGCCTTCAGCTGACAGTGGACTTTCTGCTGACAGCAGTCACACCTCTGGCTATCTTAGCAGCATTGGGGGGCAGAGATTAGCCAAAATAAGACTTGGCATCATTCAAGTATTTTAAATGTTCAAATAACAACTCTGTAGCCTTCCTTGATCTCCATCAATTTGGGAGACAGAAATTATTTTTGTAATTTTGCTGATGTTAAACCCAAAGCCACTGACCGCTGCTAAAGCTTATATAGTGCTTACTATAGATACAGTTCAGAAGAGCTTTAGACAGACTGACTCACTTAATTATCATAACATCCAAGTGAATATAACCATGTATGCTCTTATCTTAGTTTTACAGAGAAAGCAACTGAGACAGAGAGAAGATGAGCTGGGGTGTGGCAGAGCTAAGACTGAGCCCAGGCGGCATGCCTAGGAAGCCCCCCCCTGCATGACCACATCACTCTGCCATTCTGTGAAGGGCCCTGCCCATCCTGGAGTGTTTATTAAATATGTTATGTGGTTACTCTTCTCTCCAGCAATTCCATTTCTTGGTATCCAATTTAGAGAACCATTTTTGTGGCTAAAGAGGCATGTAAGAAGATATTCTTTGAGACTCATTTGCAAATAGAAAACACTCCAGCCAAGCTATATGTCAGTGCAAGAAATAGCAGACAGGTAAAGTTGGATATTACCATATTATGGATTAATATCATTGGGCAGTTTTAAAAAACTAATGCAGCCTTTTTTTGGATTGGATAGGCATTGTAAGATTGCCAAAACTTAATACTAAGTAAAATAAGCCAATTGTCAGGAAAGCATATACCATACATACCACATACATATATGCCATTAAAGCCATAACATACCACGAAGCTATATGTTTAGATGATTATCTATGTAACAAATAGAAAAATGCCCCAAAGAATACCAAAGCATTCCTCTTGGCTGAATACTGAGATGGAGGGATGGCCTTGGAGGGGGCTTTACTTTTTTTATGTATTTTTAGGAACACAAATGTATCCATTTAGGATCTGTATAATTAGAAGTAAATATAATTTTTGAAAAGATGGACCATGGACCGACCATATAGCTTAAAAAAAAAAAAAAGAAAGAAAAGAACAAAAATAGGGGATATGCATAATTCTTTCCAGTTAACCCGTTATCTCTGCAAAGCTGTCTGTAAAGTCCTGCAATATACCAACGATTTAATATTGATTACTCATGTTTAGCAGAGAATGATCAATCTGTCATCAAGAGTTCTCACCTTCAGAGAAGCCACGAAACATGAACCCTGGCCTGACTTAACTGTCCTTTTCCTTTCCAGGGTACAATGAGTGCCCCGTGGCTGAGACACGTGGTAACCAAACTGACTGTGTGAGTCAAATAGTGTGTGTTTGTCAGTATTTTCACATGTGGGACAGCAGAGTCAGGAAGTAGGCACCAAGAGAGGAGTCACGGATGACACACAAGGTCCTCAGCCGACTCCTGCCAGCTTGATTTGTCCTTTCTTCCTTCTCCATCCACAGAAGTGGTCTCCAGGAATGGGGAGGGGAGGCCTCGTGTCCTGTGTATTAATTACTGACAGCTGAGCGTCACACAGGAGACATTTTTACACATTAATTACTTCATCATTTCAAATGTTTAAAAAAAAATCATTGTGGTAACCCACAGCAGGAAAGGAAATTGATGAAACAAGTGAAGTCTTTCCTTATACTCGAGTGATTACCATTATGAAAATCAATTATGTAACAGATTCTCATGAGGCAACTGACATATACTATTCCAATCCTTAGAAAGTTATCATTATCTCTTCTCATAGATGAGGAAATAGGTGCAATACCTTGTCTAGGTAAGTGGCAGAGCTGGATGTGGATTTGTCCCTGACAGATGACAAAGCCTGGGTTTGGTCCACACGTCAATGATGCCTCCTATCAGGAGAGCTTTTTCCAGCCATGAGAGCCCTCTACTTGTTGGGGTAAACTCCCCTAGGAATGTGGAGAGTTGGGGGGGCATCCTTCTGCCCGGGTGCTCCTAAGAACAGCCACAAAAAGGAAACAAAGTACTGATAGAGGCTACAGCATTGACGAACCTTGAACACAACATGCCAAGTGAAAACTTCTATTTATATGAAGATCTGTTCAAGGGCAGATCCGGGGTGGCAGAAAGTAGGTTAGTGCTTGCCTAGGGCTGTGTGCATGTTTTGAAGTGGGAACTATGTTTCCCAAACTGTCCCTATGTAAAAAATCTAAGCTCTCTGACTTTCAGAGAGTGGAAATGGGGAAATTGGGAGGTAAGTGGTCTAGCGATTCTTTTTGGGAAAAGAAGAATGTTCTAAAATGAATTGTGGTGATTGACGGTTGCACAATTCTGAATATATTAAGGCCATTGAATTGTACACTTTTAAATAAAGGGTGAATTGTATGGTGTGGGAATTATATCTCAGTAAATCTGCTATAGAGATAGAGAGAGAAAGAGATGTTGGAGGTGCATCTTAGAAGGGTACAGGCAAACCTTACTAAATTCAGAATACAAATGTTTTCATATAATAACTGAGAAAATGCCAGGAAGGCTATGTTAATCAGTTTGATGAAAATAGTTCAGATTGTATATGAAACCAGCACATTGTACCCCTTGATTGCACTATTGTATACAGCTATGATTTAATATTAAAGACAATAAAAAAAAGAAATGAGGTATGCATAAACACTTTGTAACTGACAAAGACAAAAATAAAACTAATAGTTGAGACATTCCCCCCCCTCCCAAAAAAAGAAAGAGATGTTGGAGAGAGTCAGCATCACAATGGGTCAACAAGTCTTGTGATCCGGTAGTTCCAACTTGAAGGCACATTTTATATGTTTGACCTCTCTTGTCCATGTCTTGTACTGAGTCCATGACAGTGGATGAGCACATGAATACAATTTGCACTGCTAGCTGTGAAATACCATAACCAATTTAAAATTGGACTTAGATTTTGCTATTTTTGCCATAGGCTTATATGTGCTCTAAAATAATTCGTTCATTCATGCTGAGAAATACTGATTTTTTATTTCAAAACCAATCTACACCCCTAGCTCGTGTCCAAACCCACCTTGAACTCCTAAGATGGGGTAAGCAAATAAATCGATGTGAAAAGAAAAGCCTTTGTCCCTACTGTGTCTTGGCAGCGTGGGCCCATATTTCTTGAGCTCTGAGAGGACAGAGTGTTACCATTGGTTGTTATTGGTTTGTTGGACCCACTCATTCTGGTATATTCATTTGCTCATTACAATAGTTCAACAACACTCACCAAGTTTTCTTTAAACATTTTCATTCTTGTGCAAGATGGGTATCGTAAAAGTTATCCTTTTGAATTATTTTCGTAGATACTTTTTTCCATCCAGTTGGAAAAAGATTGGAACTTTCCATTTCACATTATTATGACTTGTAAGTAATAATATGTGTTAAATCTTGGCTTTTAATACTACTGAATGTACTTGTAACCTAAACTGGAATAGAAGCACCTGTTTTGCCAGATGCTTTTGCGGGTGATTTTTTTTCCTGTTTTGAGCAGGTACTTTATCATCTGTGCGGAGAGGGGCTTACCGTATCCTGAAATACAATGCTTATTGAGATAGGCTCCCTGTGGCCCAGGCTCTGCACAGCTGTATTTAAGAAGTCCCGTAACCAAAAATTGGAGATGTGGATCAAGTTAAAGGACATCACAAAGGTCCAATTCATGATCACAAAGCACACTTTCTTAAAATCTTCTTTTTTTTTTTGAGACAGAGCCTCAAGCTGTCACTCTGGGTAGAGCGCCGTGGCATCACAGCTCACAGCAACCTCCAACTCCTGGGCTCAAGCGAGTCTTCTGCCTCTGCCTCCCAAGTAGCTGGGACTACAGGTGCCCGCCACAACTCCCGGCCATTTTTTCTTTGGTTGCAGCCATCATTGTTTGGCGTGCCCGGGCTGGATTCGAACCTGCCAGCTCAGGTGTACGTGGCTGCGCCTTAGCCCGTTGAGCCACAGGCGCCGAGCCTTTCTTAAAATCTTCTTTACGATCTCTCTCACTCAGTCTTCCACACCTGTCTTAGCAGCCGTCTAATCCCCCAAACTCCTATCTCAATCCTCTCTCCCAGCTGATGTGCCCAGCCCACGCCCAAACAGTTTTCTCCCTTTTTGATGCTACCATGTGATTTCAACTTTGTAAAGTCAAAGAGCTGTAGCTCTTTCTACCAATTAGGTGAATTCCTTTAATCTTAGGTCTAACCGTGAAGTTGTTTCCTGCACACACTCTTGCTGAGGAAGAGAAGGCAGTGTATTCAAAATGAGTATATTTTCTACCTTGAAAGTCAGAGAGCTTGGGTTTCTCACATAGGGGCAGCTTGGGAATGCTTTTGGGAAATAAAGTTTCCATTTTATTTCTAAACAGAACATTTTGAGATTAAGGAAATGCTTCCAGGAAAGGACTCAGAGGAAAGCCCTAGTGGGCATTTGTGGGCAGAATGTTCCAAGGGTGTTGTCTACCAAGCAGGGCCTGCCTCATGGGCCAAAATCTATATCGTCATTTAATGCTCTGTTGTCGCCCTCTTAGGAAGGACAAGGAACCCCTCTTGTTCATCTCGAATTGAGCCCTGCAAATTATGTAGCTGATCCTGCTACTGAGGCAAAAGTCCCCAAATGTCACTCTCACCTGGGCTCCCTCTGCCTTTATCCACTGCTGCTCAGCAGAAGATTTTTAGGTGTTGCTGAAACCTTGAAGTACTTGTCAGGGAACTTGTCCCTGGTGATCTGATTCTCAGGGTGCTTGAGACAAACTGGAAAGTGGGAGAAAATAGGGAGGAATTGGTTTTAAGTGGTGACGTTATTATTGACACCCATGCAGAAATGGGTGTCCCCTTCTGTAAGTCAACTGTGGCTGTTTTGACCCTGTCTCTCCCACCAAGCGCTTAGCTCAGGCTTTTGTTGTGGGGCCCTCAGCATCCCTGGATGCACAGTTTGCTGTTCCTCACTGCCCTTCCCAGTTCATGCTAATAACACTGCAGTGTAGCTCCTTCCTTCGATGTGGGAGAGCTGCTCTGTGCAGTAATAAGTGGGGTACTCCTGTTTGGATAGGGCTGAATTCTATTTCCAAGCTTGGGGCCCCACAAAGATGGGTCTGGCTGAGTGGCACTGGCACACATCCACTGGGTAGAGTGGAGAGGAAAGGGTCTTCCATACAGCTGTGCAAGCTGTGCACTGTGCAGCTGCAGGGGCATCTTCCATGCCGAAGGTGTCAGCTGGCCCCAGGGTGGCAGCCCCTGAGCTATGTGATTTTGAGTAAGTTGTTGAACTTCTCCGAGCCTCAGATTCCCCACCTATAAAATGTAGGAGGCAACCGCAATAAAGATGGTTCCAGTCCATGAACCCCTGTATCACTCTCCCTCTGGAGAAACCCAAACTGCCCACTTCTATCATCGCCCGATTCAGCAGGAAGCGGTTAGATCAAATCTTCGCCCTTTTTTCCCTAACAGCAGTTGGGGTTTCTACTCAGAGAGGGAGAATTGATGCAGGACATTTGGTGCCCTAGCCAGCTCAGCGGAGCTGGCGGACTGCCGCCTCCTCCTTGGAGGTGTCGGTGCTGTGGCAGCCAGCTGAAGAGCCAGTGGGCTGGATGACAGGCAAGAAGGGGGACCTACAACGCCCACCAAAGGCTCCAATAGCCAAAAAGGCTGCATTAATATCTTTGTGTCTCCTAAGCACGCTTTGGAGTCTGTCCTGCTCCATTTCAATTTTATGTCAACCCAGCATTTACGGTGATCCTGTCATATCCTATCACATCACACCCTTGCTAAAAATCCAACAATCGCTTCCCAGGACACTCAGAACAAAACCTTAAGTCTCAACAGTGATTTATAATGTTCTAACCTGGCCCACCATCAACTCTCTGGCCTCAACTCTGATTTTTCTCCCTTTGGTCACTCGGCTCCAGATGCCGAACATTCTCAGTGATGTTTAGCAGGCTTATTCTCGCTGGCCTGGTCTTTAAGTTTGCCTGTTTCCTTTGTTTGAACTGCATTTCTTAGAGAGTCCATGGCTCACTTCCTCCCCTGCAAAACTTTTCTTCCCTGCTTTTTTTTTCTTTAACATTCATCACTGTATACTTCATTTATATCATTTATTGTCTTTCCCACTATACCATAAGTATCATTTTGCCCTAATTTCCCTGTGTTTATCCTATGAATTTTCCTTTCTTTCTTCCTAGTATTTGACATTCTTTAAAGCTGTCAGCCTGATATTTTGAAGTTATCACTTAGATTCCTATCCCCCAGAGCCAACTTCAGAAGACCCAACAAATATAAAAACCACCAAAAAAATACAGCAGAGAAGAGAAAAAATATTCTAAGTTAAAGGGAAAATAGATTGTCATCAGATACTTCTGTTTAATAGGAGAAAAAATTTAAAGCAGAATAACAGAAGGCAGAAACATTATTTAATGCAGAAAAATAATGGGAAAGATTCTAACCAGAACAGATTAACTCTAGACTCCTTCTGTGAAAATAAGAATTCTCAATTCTGTTCAAATCCTCAACAATGGCCTAAGTCTTAGAAAATCTCATATTTCTTGGTCTTCTTGTTCCATCTTCTTTTCTGCACTTTCCTACATTTTAATCAGTACAGATACATGTTTGGGGAAATGCACTTAAGTTAAAATAAGAAGGATTGCCTTTACTTACGTCTCCAGACCCTCAGAGATTAAATGGACCTTACTGGACCAGTTACCTTTTCATTTGTACCTTTGGGAGCCCCAGCCTTTTATTGAGGCTTATTCTGGAGAAATGAATAAACAGGAGTGGCCCTTCTTAGACTTGTTCCAATTTGGAGAATAACATCATGTCCAATAATCATAAGCGTATGCTGTCTCACCTCCTTATATATAAGTAAAATCAATTTGTCAAACACTGTTAACCTTAGTCAAGAGCTAAACTACCTGGAAGGAAAAGGCTTGCTGCAAACACTAATCCTCTGTTTTAGACAATGGTTTTTATTGTTGTTTATGATGTAACTTTTCTAATAAGTTTGAGAAATCACTCATCCTCTCAAAAGTTTTTGTCTTCAGGAAAAAAAATATATATTAAATAGATGTAAAGCATTTAACTTCTGTAAAAATTGACATTTAAAAATTCAACTATTGTAACATTCTTCTAAGAATTTCATGAGAAGTAAATGTTAATATGAAAACCACCATAACCCATATCCATATGTTAATAAATTCTTCCTTAATATTTAGAAAATTTCCATCTTTTCTTTTTCTGTGTGAATTCATATTTCTATTCTGCTATACTCTCCAGATATTTATTCTTATATATGTTTTGCTTAAAAATATTTTGTGAATTATATGTTTACCTGTAACAAAATACATATATAGGTTTAAATTTAAGTAAATTTTATCTAACTATGAGACTTTAAATATTAAGAATTTTTTTCTGGGTTGGGTTACCATCCTAATTTTTAGTTATATACTCTTGATCAAAATAACAAATATATTGAAAATTGATGAATTAAACATAAAAATAAATTTTTTTTTTTTTTTTTGAGACAGAGTCTCAAGCTATCGCCCTGGGTAGAGTGCTGTGGTGTCACAGCTCACAGCAACCTCAGACTCTTGGGCATAAGTGATTCTCTTGCCTCAGCCTCCCAAGTAGCTGGGACTACAGGCACCTGCCACATGCCCACCTATTTTTTGGTTGTAGTTGTCATTGTTTGGCACGCCTGGGCTAGATTCAAACCTACCAGCTTTGGTGTATGTGGCTGGCGCCCTAGCCACTGAGCCATAGGCGCCAAGCCTATAAAAGTAAACTTTTATTGAAAAAGTTTCTTTAAATGAGATGAATACTAAATCTTATCTAGGGTTTTAGTGAAACAGAATATTTATTGCTAAAAACTAATTACATGTTCTAATATTAAATATTTTATAAAATGAAATTTTATGAGGATTGAATGTTACTGGAGTACTTTATATATTATTTATATATATGAATTTCTAGGCGCCATCCCAAGAGATTCTAATTCAGTAGTTGGCTGTCTATACTTGGAGCACTGGTTTTGTAGAATCTATTTAAGATTTGGGTCCTAATTTTAAAAGCAAGTATAACCTTTGATAGATTCCAAGTCAAGGACTGAAATGACAAAAGCATATGAAGATTTCTGCGGTCCCAAAGTACTGGGTCACCAGTCAGGAGATGATGATGGCTTAGAACAGGGTGGTGGTATTGGTAATGGAGAGAAATAGGCAGGTGCCAAACATATTCTGGAGGTAAAATTAAACACAATTTTTATGATGGAATGTGGAAACTCAAGTGGAAGCTGGTGTCAAGGATGACTCAGATTTCTAGCTTAAGAAACTGAGGGATGATGCCATTCACTGAGATACGGGCAGATGGGGGTGGATGAAGAAAGATTATGGTTTCCATTTCCAACATGTCTGTTAGACACTCATGAAGTTGTAGTTGGTTGGCCACATGAGAGTAGCGTTCAGAAGAGTAGTACAGACCAAAGTGGTAGTTCTCAAACTTTAGCTAGAAAATTAGAATCACCTGTGGGTCCTGTTAAACCAGATAACTGGACCTCACTCCTAGAGTCTCTAATTGTATAGGTGGGGGGGTAGAGGGTTGAAAATTTGAATTTTTAGTAAACATCTGGGTGATGCTCTTAGTGCTGGTTCGGGGACCATATTTTGAGAACTGAGGTAGGCCTTCATATATGGGACTCACTGGTGCACAAGGAGTAAGAATGGGATTACTGAGTACAGTGTAAGTAGGCCAAGAATGAAACTTTGCTGAGCTTCAAATTTTAAATTACCAGTGGAGGATTTAGAGTGCCCACAAAGGAGTAAGAAGATAGGACTGAGAGGCCTGAAGAAAGTTAGGCGAGAGGGGTTATTTCATTCCCCAGACCACTTATATGTTTTTGTAGCCTCTTGTAATTTGCCAGTATTAAGAAAACTCATTAAAATAATGAATAAATGTACTCTGGAAACAGATACCACCTTCTGGGACTGGAAATCTTCATTGGCTTTCTGCTTTCCCCAGCTAAAAATTATGAAGCCAAATTGTGACAGAGACCTGAGAAATTTAGGTTTGTTTTGATGGCCACCTCTTTTGGAAAGAGTATAACACTCACTCAAATCCCTGCGGACTTTCAATATGCAGACAAACTTTGATATAGGAGTCACTTGAATATCTTCTGGCTTGGGTTCTGCTTCTATTTATTATGCCTGAATTTAGTGATGGGCTGGTTCTGCATCTTCAGAATGTTTAAGATGGTGCTAGGTCCCTGAAGGAAAAGAAACCACCATAACCTCCTTCTTGCCTCCTTTCTGAAAAGCAGCTACTTTTCCTGACACTTACTACTTTTTTAACTCATTGTAGTTCAATTAATCCTTCTCTTATAAAATAAAAAAAAAATGTTAGCTATAGGGTTCCTTATTCATGCCTTTGCACGGTCAGGATACCGCGGCCGTTAAACCTAAGTCACTGGGCAGGCAGTGCCTCTAATACTTTTGATGCTAGAGGTGATGTTTTTGGTAAACAGGTGGGGTTTGTTTTTGCCGAGTTCCTTTTACTTATTTTAATCTTTCCTTTTGTGTGCACTCCTGTGTTGGGTTAACAGATATTTTGATATTTGTTTTAGAATGAGGTTGAGAATATCTGTTGTTTAATTATCAGTGGGCATCCGATCTGATATAGGTTTCTGCAAGGAGAAGTGTGGTTCTTGTTACTCATATTAACATTATTTCTTCTATTAGTAAATAGATTTGTCCAGTGTAATTAATAGGAGTTGGTTAAGGATGCTTGGGATAAGGGATTTGGTTTGTGTTGAGCTATAACGCTTTCTTAATTGATGGCTGCTTTTAGGCCTACTATGGTTATAAGATTTTATTACTCTCTATTAAAGGTTGTATCCTTATTCAATGAGCTGCACCTCTATGAATTAACATTTAAACTTACATTAGGATTATTGGTTCTTTAGGTAAGTTTAAAGTTGAACTGATATCCTGGCCTGGACAACCAGCTATCACCAGGCTCGGTAGGCTTTTCACCTCTACTTATAGGTCTTCTCACTATTTTGCTACATAGACGAGTTTGTTCTTTTACTGCCCATAAGTAGCTTGTCTGGTTTCGGGGTGTTTGGCTAAAGTTCTCTTTGTGAAGTTATTCTGGTTAAATCATTATGCAAAAGGTATAAGTTGTAATCTTTGCTTTTTTGTACTTTAGTATATTCTTTCATCTTTCCCTTACAGTACTATCTCTATAGCGCCTAAGTGTAATTTCTATCTCCTATACCGGTACAGGTTAGGTAAATGTTTTAGTTGAATTAGTTTTATTATTTTGTTTGGAGTTATTTGGGCTAGACATGGTAGTTTCAAAGTGGTCATGGATTTGAAATCTTCCGGGTGTAAGCCGGGTGCTTTAATAATTAAGCTACACTTTGGTGGTTCCAAGCACACTTTCCAGTATGCTTACCTTGTTACGACTTATCTCCTCTTATAGTCTGGTTCAGAGTATTATGTATACGTGTATTGTGTAGCATATTTGAGGAGGGTGACGGGCGGTGTGTGCGTGCTTCATTGCCCAATTCAATCAGGCTCTCTATTCTTGGTTTACTACTAAATCCGCCTTTTGCCTTGTGTTTCATGAGGGTTAGCGTTGATTTGCTGAGGATGGCGGTATATAGGTTGAATTAGCAAGGGATGGTGAGGTTTATCGGGGTTTATCGTTTATAGAACAGGCTCCTCTAGAGGGGTATAAAGCACCGCCAAGTCCTTTGAGTTTTGAGCTGTTGCTTGTAGTACTCTGGCGAATAATTTTGTTTATTAATTATCTTGTTTACGGTTAAGCATAGTGGGGTGTCTAATCCCAGTTTGGGTCTTAACTGTCGTGTCTTCAGGGGTTTAAAGTCACTTTCGTTGATAATTTTTGTTTTAACTAGGGCTTTTTACGGCTTAGTTAGTTCTTAACTTTAGTATGTGGTTGATTTCTAAAACACTCTTTACGCCGTTATTATTAATTTGGGTTAATCGTATGACCGGGTGGCTGGCACGAAATTTACCAACCCTGGGTGTGTAAGTATGGCTTAGTCAAACTTTCGTTCATTGCTTAATATTTATCACTGCTGTTTCCCGTGGGGGTGTGGCTTAGCAAGGTATTGTGAGCTGCGGGGGGAAGGGGGACCGCGTGCTTGATGCCTGCTCCTTTTGGTCGGTGGGGCCTAGAGGGCATTCTCACTGGAAAGTGGAGACTTGCATTGGCTTTTCAAGCCATGCACTCACCACAGCATCCAGTGACACCTGTTGCACAGCTAATGTCCCCAGTAGAGAATGCACAGTCATCTCTGCCATTATCCACTCTCCCTCTCCCAGGGAGAGTTCTGTTAGAGATCTACCCCTTCACAGTCACAAGTCTATTCTGGAAGTAAATTTAGCTTCTCTAATTATGGGCAGAATTCCCTTGAGCTCCTGATGTTTTCTGGCTCTTTGTAACCCTGTGGGCCAGGACTGCCCACACATAGCAGGTGAATTGCCCACACACAAAGAGGAAGAACAAAGCAGACTACCTTTGTCTTAACACTAAAGTCTACCAGACATATTTTCTGATTCTACTCTGGCTGCCAGTCTGTCCTTCCATTCTGTGGACCATGCCCACACTCCTCCCCTGTACATGGAAGGAGCAATGTGCCAGCTTGCCCTCCCACTCTTTGCTATGGGTCCCATCCACCTACCCACCTGCCTGCCTGCCTACCTATCTGCTTGCCTGAACTACTGATCTGCCTTTGTTCAGCATCTGTTCCTCTGATGCATGAATTTTTTTGTTTTAAATAGAATGAGCTTTGCAGTGTTCAATTTGACCATTGCATCTACCATTTTTTTGCTAAAGTTTCATTTATAAGCAGTAAGGGAGATATTTGATATTCTCCTGAAACTTATGTTAAACAATAAATATAAAAAAACTATGTTTTTGGTAAATTGGGAAATTCAAAAATGTGGCTATCGGATTTTATATTGAATTTAAAATATAGAACATTTATAGGATTTCTGGGGTAAATATTTACATATTATAAATTATTCCTTTATATTGTGAATCTTTTCCCCTTAATGTATATTTTTCATACATTTAGACTGCATTTTGTTAAAGTTGAGCACTCCAGTAACCTGAGAATAACTTTTGTCATTGATAATTCTTATCTATAAAGGAAAATACTCCCAAAATGTAACTGGAGATCACTATGGCGCTTGTTACTATAGACCAGTGATTTTCAAACAGTGTGCCACAGCACACGGGTGTACCGTGAGAGGATTTTAGGTGTGCAAGAAATTTTAAAGATTATTAATTAAATTATTTTCAAAAGAAATTCCAAAGCACAGTAAGTATATTCTCTTTCTTTATTTTTTCTTGATCAACATAATTAAAATATACCACGAAGTTTAAGTATATGTTCAAGTGTGTCATGAGATAAAAAAGATTGAAAAACACTGCTGTAGGCCTTTGATGGAGTTGAAAAAGCCCTCTCCATGGCTTCCCAGTTCTGCCAGCATATACTGTATTCAGTCCAAATTGGTGTCTTCTGGAGGATACAAACGTCAACAGTAATAAACTCATACATTGATGATGTTTTTTGCCTGAAGGTACGAGGTATCTAGAGTAACACCAGGAATCTACACATAAAAAAACCAGAATGTGGCACAATTAAACCAATCATTTCTGCCAAGTTAATGAATATGCCAACTGATAAATGAAAAATCCATCTGCAGCAATTTGGTACTGTCTGAAATGAATGCATCAGCTGTGTCCCAGTTCAATGCAGGGGCTGAATATAGAAATGGCCTAGATACCGCTTACATTTTCTTTCACACAGAGATAACTATGATTTTGTTTACATGGCAGCAAAAGGAAGATGTTCTCAGAGTTGTCAAGGTGCCCCACATTTGCCCATGACTCTGCATGAACAAATCCTTGGAATCCACCATTTTTAAAACATGTTACTAAAGTAAAACAAGCCCCCAGCCCCATTCTAGATTTCTGCGAGGCAAAATTACTCAATTCTATGATTTACTAATAATGTGGTAGGGCCAGGGCAAACATGGGGTTAGCCCACCTTGGGAGCTGCATAAGAATGGAAATTTAAGTAACTGACTTAAATTTAATTATGTTTATATACTAAACTTAAAAAAATACTAAATTATAACCATCCTGGAGTCAGAAAGCATATCAAATATGCCTTTGTAAGCCTCATAAATCCTCCTGTAGAGAATGCATATAGCAGATGCATAATTAATTCTTAGGAGCAACATAGAATATCAGAGCTGAACCCCAGGAAACTCTTAAAAATGTTTTAATCCACGATTTTTCTTAAATATGGATTTTTAAAAACTATCTCACACAAAGCTCGGTTTCTACATCAATGCTTCCAAAGCTAAGTAACTCACTGCCCTCTGGGCAAACCCATTCAAATGTTAGGAGGTTTGAATTTATGAAAGAAAGAAATAAAGCAAACAGTAGAACATTTACAAAGCTACAAGTAAAACAGTGTAGCATTTTGAGATAGCATTTTGATGATCAAAGTCAACATGATAAACTCCAATTCTCTTGCTTCATCTTACCCCCTTGGCTAAACCCTGCTTAAATCTATCCCTTCTATGAATCCACGTTTGCTGTGTGCTGCTATATATTTTAAATGTGTGAACCTCAGAAGGTTCCTAAGTTTGTTTAGCTGTCATTCTACCCTCTACACAATTTTTTCTGTCACTCTGCTGGATAGTGTTCATGCCCCTCCTCTCTCCATAAAACTTCAATGTCTCTCTATCTTTATTCATAATTGATCCCATTATTTTCTATTTCACTGAGAAATAGATGTAATCAGAAAAGAAACCCCAACTCAATCTGCCCAACTACTTACACCTGTGCTCATAAGTTTGTGCCTAACTAAGACCCTCCACTTGTACTTCAGTTGCATCCTTATTGCCTGCTTATAAAAATTTAGCAAGTTTCCTTTCTCTTCACCATTTTTTCCTTCCCTACTGGATCATTATCATGAGCACATACGTATTTCTCATAGTTTAAAATAACCCTCTCTTGATCCTTCTTCCTGCATCTGCTACTGTCTCATTTTCTCATTCTGTTTACAAAACTCTTTGAAAAAATTGTCTATACTATCTGGCTCCAATTTTCCCCCTCCCATAATACCTTCAGACCACTTCAATAACACTTTTGTTTTTAACTTTTAATGTTATTATAGAAAATATTTTCTTAACGAGGTTACATTGCAAAATATATAACTGCCTCATTTAAAATTACCTCTCAGTAATATCTGACGTAGTTGATTATTCTCTCCTTCCTCAAAGCATTTCTTAGTGAAGTACCTTCTCTGTAGTCATAGCTATGATTAATTCCTTCCTTTCCTATTACTGCATGCCACCCTCTCATTGAGCAACACTGTCTATTCCTCCATGCTCTTTACTCTGGGCTGAGATGTCTTTGCACTGAGCAATAGAATATCACACTTTAAGTTGCCTCTAAAACGACTGGTAGATCCTGTTTCCTGCCTCTTAGAGCCCGGAGCTGCTATGTAAGACATCTAGGAGGCCACATGGAATAGCACTGAAGTGCCAGACATGTGGATGTAGAATTCACTTTGGCCTTTCAGCCCAGTCAAGACCTGGTGACAGATAGACTCCACCTCCAGCCAAGCCCTGACTGCAGCTGGGTGCCAGACATCAGGCAAGAACCTCTTAGCTCTGTAAGTTCATACAACCTTTCCATGAAGTAATAAATTATTGGCTTATGACACAAAATTCTGGGGTGGCTTGTTACATAGCAATAAATTATTGGGTTACATATGGCAGGCATGAAAACATGCTTCCAAATAGAAGGAGCTTAACTGATCAACGGCCCCAAACTGTGGGCTCTGAAACACATCCTTGTGTTTCCATCAAGGTCAGCTTCCCAGTGGCTGCATTTGGCAGGGATATTAAGGCATACCCATTCCTAGGAGACACAGTACTCCTCAGAGAGGTGACTTGTGCTTAAGGACTTTCCAGTGGACTTGCAAGCCTTCTTTAAACTGTGTCCAGGCTGGGCATGGTGGCTCATGCCTATAATCCTAGCACTCTGGAGGCCGAGGCAGTCAGATCGCCTGAGTTCATGAGTTTGAGACCAGCCTGAGCCAGAGCATACCCCATCTCTACTAAAAGTAGCTGGGCGTTGTGGTAGGCGCCAGTAGTCCCAGCTACTAGGGAGGCTGAGACTTGAGCCCAGGAGTCTGAGGTTGGTGTGAGCAATGATGTCACAACTGTATTGGGCATGATAAAGTGAGACTCTGTTTCTAAATAAATAAATAAACTGCATCCACTCAACGTTTCTGCCCCTCTTCTTCACTGTGGTCAGACTTGCATTGCAGCCTCCCCTATCTTGTCTAGTTCCCTCCTCTACTTTCTCTCACAGGCATTTCTCCTAATAAAATACTATTTAATTTCACCTTGACTTATGCACAGAGAACCTTGGTTAACCCACAACTCTAGTGTAACTTTCCCCTAGGCCCTGTCATTGCCCCATTTTAGTGTCTGGTGTCTCTTCCATCTTCCTGAAGTCAAAGTGTTGATATGACCCAGGACCCACTCCATCTCTTTGTCATCCACACTCATTCCTTGGAGATCTTGTTCAATCTAAAGCTGTCTGTCTATTCATACACAGCCACTCCCTTGTCTGGAATTCTCCCCTGAACTCCAAACCTGATGTCTAGCTCCCTCATGTGAATCTTTGAAATTTAATATTTCCTCCCCAAACTTGTTTCTCTTGTTGTCCATCTCAGTACTACACAATCCCGTCATTCTAGATCAGTGGTTCTCAGCCTTCCTAATGCCTCCTAATGCTGTGACCCTTTAATACAGTTCCTCATGTTGTGGTGACCCCTAACCATAAAATTATTTTCGTTGCTACCTCATCACTGTAATTTTGCTACTGTTATGAATCGTGATGTAAATATCTGATATGTAGGATGTATTTTCATTGTTACAAAGGGGTCGCGACCCACAGGTTGAGAACTGCTGTTCTGGATGCTGCGGCCATTCTTGACTCTCATTACTTCCAGTCATCAATAGAGCCTACTATCTATAACTTCATAATCCTTTATATGCAAAACCTGACTATATCTCACTGCCTTGCTTGATCTCTCACCTAGGTTACTGCAATAATCTCCAGGGTCTTCTCCCTGCTTCTGCTTCTGCCCCAGCCTTCGCCTTATTCTCAAAAGAGTTGCCCAAGGAATCCTGTTAAAAACTGTCAGACCTTGTTGTTCCTCTGCCTGCCCCCAAATCTTATCTTACTCTGAGCAAAAGCCAAACTCCTTATAATGATGTAAAAACCCTACCTGACAGGTCTCCATTTCCTCTGACTCATTCCCCCTCCTCTCCCACTCCACTAATTGCACTGTTTCCTGCTTATGTCACAAACATATCCAGCCTGCCCCAATTGCAGAGGGTCTTTGTACTGGCTTTCAGACTGGGAACATTTTTCCCTAAACTTCTAAGTTTTAATCTAAATGTTCACTTCTCAACTAAACCTTGTCTACCTGACCCTCTAAAATTATAATTCTCCATGACACTTCATGTTGCCCCTTACCAATTTTATTTTTCTCCTTAGCACATTTTACTACCTAATATAATGTATATTTTGCTTGCTGTTTGTCTCCCCCACTTTAATGCACATTCAGTGAAGGAAGAGGTTGCCTGTTTCATTCTCTGTTTCTCAGTACCTAGAACACTGTTGGTTACATAGAAGATGCCCAAAAGATACTCACTGAGTGAAATACTCCAAAATAAAAATTTAAAGAAGTACATGAGCCAAATTATTTTATGTCTGGAATATATAAAATTCTTAGTAGGCATTAATGAATTATTTTCCTAAGACGAATTTACAAAAACATACGTGAGCCACTTTCACTGCAGTGAGCAAGAGACACAGAATGTTGTTTTACTACAATTGCACAGGATATATCATTCTGTAAGTGGAGCATAATCTCCGTAAAGATTTGGGACTCTTTTCATTATGCATATATTTGGAAAAATAGAACTTCCATAGTTGACTATGCCCTACATTGACCACCTCCTAAAGTTGACCTAATTTTCATAGACCATGTGTACTCAATGAATGTTCTTTATGTTGGCCAGTTTATTACAGTCTCTTGGGTGGTTAAATTACAAAGGTTCTACTATAAAGAGATATCCCTCGACCACCATTTATAATTTCTCTTTCTTTTCACTAAATGATTAGATTTCCTATAGATGTCTACTAATCATGGTAGAATTCACTTACAGCAAAAACAATCAGAGGGAAAATTCCCTACCTTATTTCTCGGAAGAAGAATGACACTCCAACCAAGTTCATTTTATATTGAAGTCATTTATTCAGGTAGTATATGCAGATTTCAAATAAAGGAGAGAAATGAAGCATAGGCAAGCCTAGAAATTTTAGACCCTTTCTTCTCCCACCCTTTTAGATGAAGAAGGCATATCTTTAGTCACTTGAACCCTATAGTTTTAGGTGCCAAGAACTCCCCTCCTTCTTTTCCCCATCCACTTGACACATATTTAAAACAGCTCAATGTAAAAGGAATTCACCACATTTTCATGGGGGAGGAAACCGTGAACATTCCCTTTACTGTATTCTGGGATATTTTTAGCAGATCTAAAGAACAGTTTTGACAATAGCAAAATACGACTCTTTGAGAACTAGTTATTTAAACCCCTGCTGAATGTGCCCTGACAAAAATTAGAGAGTTTTATTAATTAGATAGCCTGAGGAGAGAATTAAATCTTGAGTCACCACCCTGTGTGCCAAAATAAGTCAAAATCTTCAAACTTAGCCTTATAATTAGAGGGTCCCAGTGAGAGAGACAGAGTAGTCACTATTCACACAGAAGAACCTGGAGGGCAGGCAGCATGCATTAGTGAGAGAAGATTGCAGCATCAAGTCCAGAAGGACAAATTAAAAATGGGTGGCATTGAAAATCTGTGTGTCCGACTTCAATCTCCAAGAAACAGAAGCAGCAAGTTAGAATTTACTCCTTTGAAAAGCAGAAGTCTATAACATTATCTTCCCAATTTATGCTGAAGCTGGTCATGCCATTATCTTTCCAAAGGTTAAAAAAAGGCAACGTTTAATTACCCCACCTCTTTCTGAAGGACAAAAAGGTAGGATGAGAAATCAATGGAATTCTTACCCAAGCCCCAGTAAGCAATATTTTTATCTGATAATTTGTACTTGAACTCTGGTAAATTTCATGCAACTTCATATATTCTCTAAAATAGAGTACCATGTTGTAGCCTCCATAAATGAGAATGCTTACTTTTCAAATATATGACATTTTAAAAATGATTTGCATTTTAAAGGTCTAAAGAATTTTAATCACTGATCAGTTTTAACCCACGTTTCCTGACTGCGTGTATCAGCGTACACCCTCGACTTTGCCATCCTCATAAAAATTCTCTCTTAAACTCTTACTTTCATGTGTTTTTAAAATGGCTCAGCTCCCCTGCAGCTCTCATCAGCCTGCCTTCCCAAGTGGTCCCCTGCCTGGGAAGATGAAAGGCCCTCTTCACCTCAGCCAAGGCTCCTGTTTCTGCTTTCACACAGATGGAAAATAACTTAAATATGGGAAAGTAACTGAGTATCACAGGCTGACCTTGAGCTGGTGTGATGCATTTCCTCTCAGGGGCTTTTTAAGCTCTCACATGATCTGCACTTTCTAATACTGAAATTTCTTTAATGAAAATAAATTTCACTGGTTCATATCTACCCTATCATTCCAGAATATAAGAAAGCAACATATTTCATGGCATGTTAGTTTTATTTTAATTACACTATGAATTTCCTGAGGATGGGAATAATATCCTTTATTTTGTTTCTTCAAGGCAATATGTGTTGTGGTTAGGGGCACAGACTCTAGAGTCAGGCTTCCCAGGTCCAAATCCCAGCTCTCTTTCTTTTCCTTTCTTTTCTTTCATTTTTTTTTCCATTTATCAACATTCGCTCTCTTATCTAGTTTGATTCTTTTTTAAATTAGTTCATAACTGTGTGCATTACTGCATTTATGGGCTACAATGTGCTGATTTTCTATACAATTTGGAATGTTTACATCAAACTGGTTAACATAGCCTTCACCTCATTTATTTAATTGTTGTGTTTAGACATTTAACTCTACTCTTAATATATTTGACATGTACCCTTGTGATATGCACAGTAGGTGAGGTCCCACTGATTACCTTCACTCCACCCATCCACCCTCCTCCCTCTTCTCTTCTTCCTGGGCTATAATTGTCACTTTCATATGAAGGATAAAGTCCAGCTCTCTTTCTTATTAGCTGTACAATATTAAGCTGATTCCTTACTCAACTTTCCTGTGCTCTGTTGATTCAGTTATAAAATGGCAATAATATCACCTACTTTAAAGGGTTGTTGTAATATTAAATGAATGTATGTAATATATTCTATAAATATAGCCTAGTTTTATATTTCCCTTTTAGTAACACAGTGGCAGATATATAATAAGGGACCTGGGTGACATTTAATGCCTGCCAGGATTAAAAAAAAATTCCGTGATGTTTACTTGGTAATTAGCTCTATGTTCACAATTACTAAATCCTTTTCATATCCGAAAGTTCAATAAACTCAACCTCTGGCCATCCATTAGCTATAGTGTTTAGAACTGCAAGGGTGATTCCCTTATGCTCTGTCAATACATTTTTCAAATAACATGCCATCAACAATATTTAAATGATTCTCGTAGTGTTATGTATTAGTACCACCAATAAGCTTTTATTGGGTGATCATCATGTGTTGGGCACTGAGTCAGATACTGGGGACAGAGAGAGCCAAGACATGACTTATTTTACAATAAGCCTGAGATCTAGTTGGAATGACATAGTATCTCCATCAAGGGATAAATAAAAACAAATGGCAACATAAGGTCAACATAAAATAAGTGGAGCAGATAATTGGGCTCTAGCAATTCAGAGGAACAAAGGTTATTCTGAGTTTGGGCAGCTGGATATCAAAAGGCGATGGCAGTGGGTAAAATGGCACGATAGCTTTAATATGGGAAATTATTCACTAGAGATCAAATAAAAATTAAACTTGTAAAATTATTAAATTATGGTTTACAAGAGGGAGTCTTTGACCTATTTCTTATAAGAAAATAATCTAAAATGCATTGACAGCTATGTACTGAAGGCATGCAGCTTGGCAATGAAGAAAGCCAAAATATGTGCATAATAAAGATAAATACTGGACAGAAAAACTTATACACATTATGACACAGCCTTACCTGAATTGCTCATGGATTTCTTGTCATTTTATCTTCAGAAAGAGAAGGTCAGTTTGGAAAGCCTGCAGACATATCTATCATTATACTCCCAAAGTTACTGGCACATTACACAAATGGACTTTTCCTCCCCCTCCCCTAAATCAGTGTATAATAAATATGAGATGTCTTTTAAAATTTAAAAGACATAGGTCAAATAGAAAGAACTTAGAAAGCACACAGCAATTTTACATGTCTCATTACTTTATAAAGCTGTTTGTTTTAAAAATGTAGGAAAGGCTGAATGCAGTACCTATAACCCTAGCACTTTGGGAAGCTGGGGTGGGAAGATCGCTTGAGACCAGGAGTTTGAGACCAGCTTAAGTGCAAGATCCTGGCTAAAAGAAAAAAAAAAATTAAAAGGGCCTAATATAATCTGAAAATTATATTAAAGGAAATAAAAACTGTGCCCCTAATTTTCTGAGATTGATGTAATGGCAAGAAATTATGTTTCAACTGTTCTAAAATACAAAACGTGGTACACTATAAAGAACCTTAAATTTAAACTTGGAAGAAATGTATTTAAATTTAATTCTGCCATCTACTATCTTTATGCATTTAGCCAAGTTACAAGTAAATCACCCTCCCCAATGTAGGTGGGCATGATCAAATCTGTTGAGGGCCTGAATAGGATAAGGAGAAATTTGTACCCTGGCTTCCTTCCTCATGCATGGGCCAGGACATCTCATCTTCTATGACCTTAGACTGAGATGTACATAATTAGCTTCCCTGGTTCTCAGGTCCTTGGACTTGGACTGAACTATATACCATTGGCTTTACTGGGTGTCCAGTTTGCAAATGGCAGAACATGGAACTTCTTAGCCTCCTTACTCACATAAGCCAATTACTGATGATAAATATTTCTCTGGAGAGCCCTAATACTATGGGGGTAAAGTGATGATTCTAATTTTGAAAAAAAGCCTGAGAATATTACAAGTCCTAAAAACAAACACCTTTCTGTCTTCCTGACATGGGCAGATTTAAGGGTAGTATACAGTTTACCTGAATAAGCACTTTACTTTCAGGGTTAAGATAAATCTGCCAGAATCCTGGTGACCCAATAAGCTGCTTGGAAGTTCTGGCTTCTGGAGAGATGCAACACATTAGTAAGTTTTCTTTCTTCAAGGTTACATTAAAATTATAACATCAAATGGTAAAAAGGAGAAGCTTACATTTTAATGAATTCAGTTATTGACCCCCGTGGTACCCTATTCAAACAGCCAGAAGGGTCTCAGGAGTATGGCATTAACAAACAAACGAACAAGTGGAAGCAGATTTTCTATAAACCACTTCCCAGTTTCTCAGAGTACCAAATGATCTTTGCTATCATTTCCATCCTCAAAATCCTTTAGCACACTGATTTTCAACTATGGCCAGGATTAAAATCACCTAGAAAGCTCTCACAACTCCTAAGGCTTAGGCTACATTTTAGAACAACTAAATTAGAACCTCTGTATAGGATACGACTAAGGTATCAGTATTTTTAAAGCTCCCCATATGAATCCAATGGCGACCAAGACTGCAAAAACCACTACTGTAATAGCTTTCCAATCCCAGCTGCATCAAATTCAGTCTCCTGAGCATTCAGTCTCTCTCTCTCATTTGAGTCCTGCCACACCCAATCCCCATCTATGTTTTCAGCCTCATTTCCTATACTCCCAGGGTCCTAGTCTGACCAGTCTTTGTGTCCATGCACTGCTTACCTGCCAAGGAGGCAAATCCCTATGTGTTTACGGCCATTTATCAGGCTGCTGCTTGTTCATATTCTATTTTTCAATACCCAGCTCAAATGGTAATATTTCCATGAAAATTTCCCTGATCCCCCAGTGTGGTGGATTTAAACATGCCCACAAGTTCGTTGATACCACTCCCACAAAGGGTGGAGTCTAATTCCCTTCCCTTTAAACATGGGCTAGCATTACTGAATTGATTCTAGTAAACAGAATGTGGCAGAAGTGACTTTGAAGTAAGGCTGGTTAGAAAAGGCCGTAAGGCTGCTTCCACCTGGTGCTCTCTTTCTGGCTCTCTCTCAAGACAAAGGCCCAGCTGGAGGGACCAGGTGAAGAGGCCACAAAAGACAAGGTGGTGTTTCAGCTTTTCAGTCCTTCCATTCTAGTCAGTGTCAACTGCCCTCCTGCAAACAAATGAGCCTTCAGGTGATCCCAGGCCTTTATGACATCCAGCTGAGACCCCAGAGATCACAAAGTAGAGACAAACTGTCCTTGCTTCACCCTGTTCCAGTTCTTGAACCACAAAGCAGTAAGTTGGCATTGAGCACCACTAATAATAATTGAAATTCTTTTCTGGTTCATTTTATCTTTGCTTTATGGATGACAAAAAAAAACAAACAAAAAACACCACAGCTTTTGCTATTATAATTCCTAAAGATGTTGTATCTACCATCCTAGATTGCTAGGTCTGGTTTATTGATTTTTGTATCTTCCCCATGCCTTGTCCTAAAATGTGCTCAAAACTTGAGTGGATCAGTAACTTCCAGCATTGACAAAAATTAGCTCTGTGAAGGCATCCTTGTATTTTAGCTTCAAATTCCTTGTTATAATTGTCTATTGAATTCACCTGCTTTGATTAAATTACAGGCCTTGCATTACATGGAGACAATACAAAGACAACAAAAGGAAATGTTGAGACTGAGTGTACAAGACTGATAATGGTGACATATAATTACTAAAATACCATTATATATGAGAGTTCAAATAATATGCATTGTGGATGTGGTATTAACTTTTCTAATCTGTGCTCTCTCAGGAAGTGATGAAATTTGTGGCTAAAGGGAATGTTTCTGACTTTGGTCTGTGTCCTCTTTCCTTGGGCTGTATGTGGATGTCTGCACATGGGGTCCATGTCTCACTTTGGGGTAATGTTAGTTATTTGTAAGATGTTTCATCAAATGCGAAGACTCATTAGTGTTAAAAGGCAGCTCAACATGGTAGACTGGACTGCCTGGCTTGAAATCTGGGGCTAAAGTTACACGTGTCTGGTCAGCCTAGCTTGGGCAATTATCTTTACATCTATGGTACTTGAGTTCCTGAACTCAAAGAAGGGAGGGAAATTCTCATCTCACAAGGTTGTCAGGAGGAATAAGTGAGATTAAATACATACAGTGAAAAGGCAGTGTCTATACATTTAGGCCTTCACAATCATCAGGCATCTTATTGATTCCCTTTAATTTTCAAGGAAAATTTACCTTAGGTTTAGAATTTTTGTCAACTTTATGTGTATAAGAAAGTTTGCTTTTCTCCAGCATGCTATAAAAAAATGCACAGCACTCTACCAAGGGTGACAAAGTAAGACTCTGTCTCTACAAAAAAAAAAATGGTGGCTATAGTTCTGACCTGGGAAACTCTTTGGTTGGTCTTTCTCTCCCTTTCTCTTTCTCTTTTTTCTTTCTCCCTGATCTGCTTGTCTTATTCTAAGTTGAACAAAGCATTATGTCAGCCCGTGATATGATGCTATGAAGACAAACGTTTGAGGAAGGTGTAATCTTAAAAAAATGCTACCCTACTGAGCTGAGCAGTTATGTTTTAGCTCTATGATACTTCCTATGTCGGAATTCTAAGTATTCCCCTGGGTGTAGTTTTTAGAGTGGAGATTGTCTATTTAACAATTTTATGATTACTATGAATAGATACCAAATCATTTATTTTTCAAAGTGCAGGCAGGCCCAAGAGATCAGTATCAGCTTGCTCCCTAGCCCCTTCTCTTCACTTAGAGACATCACTTCTGTCTACCTATTTTTCTCTTCTGATCATTAATCCACTAAGTCCAGCATAATATTATAGGGAAATACTGAAAACCTCTCACATCTTCTCTTTCTTCTTAACCCTCCTACCACTAACATAATAAATTCTAAATCAGTACATCTCAAACTTAATATGAATTTGAATCACCTGATGAACTTATTAAAATGCAAAGTCTGACTCAGAAGGTCTGGGTGTGGCCCAAGAACCTTATTTCTAACAAGTTCCTGGGTTATTTAGATGATAATATTGGTCCAGGACCACGTTTTGGGTTATTAAGATCTATATTGCAGAAATAACCTCATTTCTGAGCTCCCTGCATCCACTCTTGCTAGTATCATTCTTGATAATAATACCAAAGTAAGACATTTAAAATGCAAGCGTGATCACACCTCTCTCCTACCCCCACTTCCATTCCATCCATGCTACCATTCTTTCAGTGGACCTCTATCTTGATAAGGATGAAATTCAAACTCCTTTGTATGGCTTATGAGGCTCTTAAGACTTCATTCCTATTTGCCCGGGTAGCCCCATTTCTCTCTACTCCTTCACTCAACATGTATTTGATAAATTCCATGATGGACCCTGCACTCAGTTTCTACTTCTCTAATGCGCAGTCACAGCCAAGAGCTTGCCGTGCTCTCAGTAGATTTTTCTTGCTTCTAAAACTTTTTAGGTACTACCTTCTCTGTTTCCAACATGATCATCCCTCCCCTGATCCCCTGTCTCTAACTTTCCTAGTGAAAGCCTCTTCATCAGTTAGGACCAAACATGGGGATCACCTCTTCTGGAATGTTCCCTACCCCCACCCCCATTGAAATGTGACTTGTGTATGGAATCTGTCCATAACTTATGCATTGTCTGGGACAGAGTAGAAGCTTAGAATCCACTTGAATGGATAAATAGGATTTGTGGCACTGTTTTGTAATGGGCAACTTATTTGACTATCTCCCCATAGTAAATGCTTTGGCAGCAGGAATCATTACTTATTTATCTTTCCTCTTTAGTGGTGCCAATATTCATTAATATTTATTGAACATATGAATGAATGAATGCATAAAATAATGAATTAAAAGTTGATGCAAAATTGTAGGTAGTAGCAAAGTTATATATAAATTAAATGCCATAGCAGGAGACACTAATAAATGCCAAGGCTCAGACAAGGGCTGGAGACAAGCAGAAAACAATGGTGTTCTAGGTTAAAGAAGAGATTGCTTTGGGCTTGGTAGAAGTTGGATGCAAGTGTGACCATCGGGAACAAACAGTCTTGAAAAAAAGCAAAGAGAAACTACAGTTAAAAATTCAGCCCTATTCTCAGTTTTCACAGCTACCCAGATGTTCTGCTAACTCTTAAAAAACTCTTCAGTTTTTAGGAATTAACTACTTAGTAGAGGTGCTAACCAAATATTCTTATGATTTAGGGAGTGTTTCAAGGGGAGGACCAAGGAGATATAATTTGAGCACATCTTTTATTGAGCCACAATTATACTCACATGCACATAAGAAGTGGGACTGTAATGTAAGATAATCAGCCCACCCTCAGATGTTTGCACTTTCCTCTCCTTTTTGACATATTACATGTTGAGAATTTTCATGGTCACAGTTTTCTATCTTGCAGAAAAGATTTCTTGGTATCACCAGACATGCATGACGTAATAAATAAAACAAAACACACACACACAACAGACTAGTCTCTCCCTGCTTTCTTGATAGTTTGAATGAATAATAGACACTTCAAAACAAAGAAAGCCACAAGTGCCATGATGGAGTCAAGGGCATACAATATCCAGGCAGGCCCAAGGATAAGGAGCATCCTTATCTGTACAAGGACATCTCATTAGATTGGGGGAGAGGTCAGGGAACACTTCTTGCAGTCCTTGCAACAAAATGAAATAAAAGAAAACACGTCAAAATAAAAATTAAATAAACACACCAACTAATCAAACAAGAGATCCAAAAATTGTTTTAAAAAATCCTCAAGGTTATCCAATAAGAGAGAATTATTTGAAGAAATGGGAGAAAAAAGTTTGGATTTAGCTTCTTTCTAAGTCCTCCCACTTTTTCCTCTTTCCTCTTCCTTTACCTTTCTTGAGTTTTTGTTCTTTTATCCCCCTATCTTCTCTCTTTCCTCCTCCTGCTCTCCCCCTACCCAGTCTATAATTTCCCCAAGTAACTAATTTAAGGGGTGAAGGGTGGGTGAAAGTATATTAAATCCCACCTAGACGGTGAGGCAGCCCCTAGGTCCCAAGTCCGCCTGGAGTCTGAAGGGTAGGAATTCTGACCTGGTCCTGGAAGCTGGCAGATACTAGCCTTTCCATCCCCAGCTCAGATTCAAGATCCTGAACTTGAAAGATAAGCAGGTTCAGAGTATGACAGGGATCACTTAAGGTGGCAAAGACAGGCAGGTGTAGAAGGACCCCAGCCCATAAATCACAAGGATTTAGGCGCTGAACCAGCACCTGGGTCCTCCATGTAAGCATAGGTCCTCTAGCTTGTCCGCTGATCTTCTATTTTTCTACATTTACACGTTTACATGATAAATTGTAAGTGTTTTATACATTTTAGTATTTTAAATATGTTAAGTCTTTAGGGATTAAAATAAATAAGATGGATTCTGAATTTAAAAATAATAATACCCTCTCCCTCCTTCTCTCTCTGTCTGCTTTCTCCTTCCCTGGCAACTCTTCTCATCCTAAATATTCTGTCTTGGAGGTTCAGCTTTATTTTATGGATTGTATTATTTATTCATCTTTTATGAGAATTCTACTGAAAAGAAAGCGAGCTTTCCAAAGAATATCCTTTACACTAACAATCCCAGTCCCAGTCCCGGGGTGAGAAGAGTTGCCAAGGAAGGAGAGAGCAGACAGAGAGAGAAGGAGGGAGGGGGTGAGGGAAAGAAAACAAAAACAAACAAAAAAGGAAAGAAAATAGTGACTAATTCTCACATGGATTGGATTCAATTTTGAAGATAATTTTATTTGGAAAAATTTT
>CAUYRH010108756.1:0-10000 GCA_963574655.1 Perodicticus potto
TCTCTCCCCACTTGAAATCTCTCCCTCTACCAGGAGCTTTGGTGTTTTCTGTATTCTTTTCTGTAAATCAATTCTGTCTTACCACGGAGGGGTGGGGGGGGGGAATAATGTAATGAAGAATAATAAAATACATATATTCAAAAAAAATAATAATAATAATAAGATTTGAGAGTTGAAATTATTCCTAGATCCATGCACTGCAGAATGGATGTTGAAAACATCAATCATGAAAAGCAACATTCATTTCCTTGTACATCTCCATCAGTACTCTCTAGTGACCAGTTTCATTGTTTATCAGCAGTAATATTTTGAAATGAATCTCTTTTTCTGAGCTGTAAGTCTCAACAGTAGACTTAAAATATTTAGTAAACCATGATGTAAATAGCTATCATCCAGTCTTTGTGGTTCCATTTATAGAGCAAAGGAAGAATAGATTTAGCATAATTCTTAAGAGCCCTTGGATTTTTGAAATAGTAAATGATCATTGCCTTCAACTTAAATTCCACAGCTACTGTCCTAACCCTGGAGTCAGCTTATCCCTTGAAGCTTTGTAGACAGAAATTGACTTTTCTTCTCTAGCTATGAAAGTCACAGATGACATCTGCGTCCAAAAGACGGTTATCTTGTCTACCTGGAAAATCTGTTCTTTAGTGTAGCCACCTTCATCAGTTATCTTAGCTAGATCTTCTAGATAACTTGTCACAGCTTGCTGCTTTACCTTGCTACTTCACCTTGCACTTTGATGTTATGAAGATAACTCCCTTTCTTAAATTTCATGAACCAACTTCTTCTAGCTTTACACTTTTCTTGTGCATCTTTTTATCTCTCTCAGCCTTTATAGAATTGAAGAGAGCCCAGGTCCTTATCAGGGTTAGGTGTTGGCTCAAGGAAATGTTATGGTTGGTTTGATCTTTCGTGCAAACCACTTTTCATGTCAGTAATATGGATATTTGATTTCTGTCATTTGTGTGTTCATTGCAGTAGCACTTTTAATTTCCTTCAAGAACTTTTCCTCTACATTTACAACTTGGCTAACTCTGATGCAAGAGCCCTAGATTCTAGTTTATCTATGCTTTTGACATGCCTTTCAAAGATGAAGAGAGACATCAATATCAACATTGAAATTTAAAAATAACTAAATATATATGGAAAAAGATCTCTATTTCAGCAAACAAACATTTGCACATGTGTGCATGTGTGTACATATATAGAAATATATGAGAGAATGGGCCAAAATAAAACAAGAACATGTAATTTGTATAAGCCCCTAAGAAGCAAAAAAGAAACACGCTATTGTCTCTACCACATTGTCCATTCTGAGGTTCTTCCTGGTGGGTAATTGGCTGTCTCCAACAGCAGGGTACAAATCATAAATCCCGTGAGTACATGGCATTGAGGATAGTATGGACTGAGGGAGAGATTCATCTCCAAGTGACATGGGTGAGAAACCTGCAATACAGATTTGAGCACGGTGCCCTTTTACCAGAAAATTGTTCCGACAATTTCATGCGTTCATTTATGCTAAATCGCTCCAATGTGTTCTGGTTTACAAACTGATAGCCTCTGTCACTTTGTGTCTTTATGATTTTTAAAGTAAACCACATTTGATTTGTGGGAAAATAGTTAGAGCTAGGAAACGTACTACTTTGTTAGGCAAACAAGGAAAGATAACAGAAAGTGAAGGTCTTTCAAATTTGTGATTGCTGCCCTAACTGTACTGTAAAATATTTTTAAATCACAGGTGAGAGCCCCCAGATTACCAGTACTGTAAAGCGTAGCTATTCACATCTAACCATAAGTGAGAAAGAACTCGAGACTTATGTTTCCATTGAGAGTGCCAATTAGCAAATGAATGTCAAGGCACTTAAGGTATAATTCCAAAAGTTTATTTACAAAGCGTGTGGAACATTTTATTTAAATAAAGCTGAAAGCATATTTCTAAATAGTAATCTAACCTCAGAAAACTTTCCCTGACCACAGACAAACCCAGATCATCTTAGCCATCTTTGGAGAAAGGCTTTTAAAACCACCAACTCCCACAGTGCTGTACAACATCAAGAAACAAATAATATTATAGTGTCCTGCTCACCATTAGAAAGGAAGATTTCTATGTTAACATATTTCAAAATCCCATTGACTCAAATGAAAAGGGCCTTTTTACTTGTGCTATTGTGGAAGCAATCCCTCAGCCTCAATTCATTCTTAAGCTGTCTGCTCTTAAATGCTTTTACATTCTGCTATCTTCTTTCAATATGGGCTATGTACAATAGAAACAGAGCATGGTAACTGATTCTTGAGTCTTTCTCAGACACAAAACATTCTTTCTACACATCTTCCCTCATACTTGACACTACATCATACCGCCTTCATTAATGACAGGCCACACCTAACGCTTTCCCATAGTCTGCCATTTCACTCTAATTACTGATACTTTACACGGCTGAGGAATGAAACAGCTAAAATTTATGTGTACTAGACACCACTTACTACACATCCATTCATCAGAAATGTTTTCAGAGTTGTTAAGGAAGAGTAAAATAAATAAGTATTAACCATGTAATAAACTCCATTATGTAGGTGACTAATAAAAGAAAAGTTCTAGGAGATAAATGCCACCCAAAGAAAAACATTCCCTAAGTGAATGGATAGTTGAGTAGTTCATAAAGACCCTAGAAATGCAGAGAAATATTCATCAATGTTTAGGATATAGAGGAGCTAAGGAAGAGTTAGTCATAGAGAGAGAAAAACTCTAAATTCCAAATTTAAAAAGGTACAATTCAGCACAAATACTAAGGGAAAAAAATGGTTATGACACATCAGAATAGAAGAGGAATTTCTAAATAATGCTTTATTTATACAATTGACTAGATTTTAAAATGTAACCATAGGAAACTGATATAAAAATATGGTAAATATACAGAGAAAAAGCTTCTATGCAGATAAATACTATGTAATATTAATTTGAGGAAACCTTGAGAAGGACTAAAACAGAGCCATCTAAAAATGTTACACAGCTGGTAAATGACAAAACCAAGATTCCAGTCCTGGGCTCTGCATTTCATCCTCTTAACCATTCCACCGTGTTGCTCTGATTCTTGGATCCTGACATCAAATATCTTGCAATATAGTAAGAAGAGATGTGGCTATTGATTTGGATTTATGAATAAAAGAGGACTAACATTTTGAGATTTCTAAGGTTTGAGCCTGAATGGCTGGGAGAAGTATAATGCCATTAACATATAACAAAAAATAGAAATGACGTAAGTAAAACAGCAAACTTGCTTTCCCCCCCATACTTTGTGAGGACCTTTTACTTCTTTAAATGCTGGCAGTCAGTCCTACAGTCTCCATGTAAGACAAGAGAAGTTGTAATGTATCATTCTGGGAAATAAACCAGCCCAAGAGAAGAATCAAAAATTCTGACATCCAACATTTCCCAATCTAGTGACCCAGCCAGATAACCTTACAGAGACGTTCACAGTTAACAATCCCCATTCACATGCTCAGAGCATTCCCGAACCCTTTTAGGGCCCCACTTTTAAATATTTGCAGATAATTAGGAATATTTGGGCATATAAGCAAATAATCTTACATGAGAAATAAGAATGAAAATAATGTATAACCCAACTGTAGCACAAGATTAGGGGAACAGTCTAAAATTTTCAAAGATAATGTTCAGTAAGGCAATTATTTTAATAGTGCCTTCACAATACACCAGGAGATGAATCTCCTGGAGTCCAGATTCACCTGTGCCCAGGTTATTTCCTGGTTGAGGAAAGTTTTTTCCTCATGGAAAAAAAAAATGCCTTTGAGAACAAGTTCACCTCTTTCCATCGACCATAGCAGCATTTACACCACATGATTTAACTGAGAGCATGTTCACCAGAGATCTTGTACAGATGAATTTTCAGGAATCCGGGGCGTGGCTGGGATTCCTTGAAAAGAAAGTACAAACTCTAAGTAACGTCTCACGCACGACTTTTCTAGATGACGGGCACTCTACAGAACCCCCTGCTCCTCCAGCTGTAACTCTGAACAAACAAAAACATGTGAGGTACTGACTCAGGTGACGGTTGTTAGTGGCCTCTTGTTGTTTCAGCCATCCTGGTCAATGCAGTTGTATTGTTTTAATTATATGAACAAGCAATGAACTGCCTTACCCACTATTATATGTTAGTGCTGAAATACAAGAGCATACAAGTTTCACTAGATCAATGCCAATCGCAAATCTCTATAATGTAAACAAGAGAATTTTTTCCCCTACCCATCAGACATGAAAGAGTATTTGCCATAAATAAATTACTACAGGTAAAGTTCTTAAAAGCACATCTGGCTCTAGTAACCCGGTGTGAGCGCTACCTGTTACTGTCTTGGCTGTTCTTACTACTTAGGTCAAGCACTGAAGAGGGTGGATTTTCCCAAGGCTCTTGTCAGGCGCTCAGTCTGAACAGAGGTGAGTAAATTTTCCTGGTAACTTACTTTAGTTTCCCTCTTTCCCCTACCTACATTCCAGCTTTCTCTTGGGTTGTCACATTAGTCAGCCAGATAAACAATTTAATATCCTGGCTTCGTAGAAACGTTTTGTTTGTCTCAGAATTTTATTACTTTTTAATGGATTTAGGGGAGACAGGTGCAGTTTTGTTACATACATGTATTGTGTCTTGGAGAAGGCTGAACTATTATTCCAATTTCTGATTTTGCCTGTTTTTCGGGTAAGGAAACCGTGAAGGATATCCTTCATATAAATGAAATCATATGTAAAGATTATATTCTTTACTCTGGCTCATTTTGTTCAGGATAATATTTTATACTGATATACAAAGTCTATTCCATTTTTTATTCCAAATATAAATACCTTGAGAGAATGTACCATAATTTATCCATTCTTTTATTGATAGACACGAGTTGATTTCAATTTTTGACTATTCCTCTAGTTCTGCCAGGAATACTTTTGAGGTCGTCTTTTGGAGGACATATGCTTTCACTGCCCTTGGATAATTACCTGTGAGTGAAACTTCTGGGCACTAGGGTTAATACATGTTTAGTAGTATGAAGAACTTCCAAAGACCTTTTTAAAACAGCAGTATAATTTTATGCTTTACTAGCAATGCACAAAATTTCCAGTTGTTCTATTTCCTGATCAATGCTTAGTTTCATAAGAGTTTTAATTTTTCAAAATTTAATGAGTGTAAAAATGGTTTAATTTGCATTTTTTCTAATAACTAATGATGCTTCATTTTTTATGGGTGTACACAAACCTTCTGTGTCCATTAACTCTTTGCTTATTTTTTTAATTGGAATCTATCTTTTTATTAATGAGTTGTAGGAGTTCTTAATATTTTCTAGGTATGATTTGTTTCATATTAAAGTATTAATTTTTCACAGGCTATCACTTGCCTGTGTATTTTCTTTAAAGTACCTTTCAAAAATCTATTCACATTAAATCAATTTTATCAATTCTTTTATTATTCACTCTTTTTGTATCCTAACTAAGAAATAATTACTTGCTTCAAGATTGCAAATCTATTCTACGTTTTCTTCTTGAAGTGTTACAGTTTTAGCTCTGATATCCTTTAGCTATTTAGTTCTTTCCGTTAAGGATTTGAATCTTTTTTGAATTTATTTTTGTGCAGGACATAAGTCACCATTAATTTTTCCCCCCTTGTATGTATCCAGAAGTTCTAGCACCATTTGTTAAAATAACTTTTATTTACCCTTTAAAGGGCTGTGGCACATTTGGCAGAGTCAGTTGACTGAATACACGTGGATTTATTATTGTGCACTATTGTCTTCCTTTGGTGTGTTTGTCTACCTTATCTTTAAAACTATGTTGCCCTAAATTACTGTGGCCTTATAGTAATTTTGAAAGCAGGTAGTGTAAACACTACACCATTGTTGTTCTTTTTTAAATTTGCTGTGGCTAGTCTAAGGATTCATCCTTTACATACACTTTTCCAATTCAACTTTCAACATCTAGAAAATATTCTGTGGAAATTTTGATTGTGTTTGAGGTGTGTCCAATAACCCATCTGGGAGCACTGAACTTGTAAAGATGGGAGAATATTGCAATTCCTAGTTTTTTTATAATGGTACCACCTCATGTGATATTTGGAAAAAATGCAACCCCAAGGATCCACTGGCTGCCCCCTCTTGCATCTTGTCTAGCGTATCAGCACACAGTGAAAAAGCACATAAGCAAATGTCATTATTTTTCTTTAACAGATCGTAAGTATTTACAGTTAACAGAAAACATAATCTTTTATATTTGTCTATCTGTTTAGCATTTCTGATGAATCTCATTCATTTCTGAAGACACAAATTTTCCTCCGGTATCATTTCCCTTCAGCCTTGCCAGTCTCCTTCAGCCTTGGAGTGTGGGTCTGATGTCGGCAAAGTACCCTACTTCATTTGCAATTGTCTAAACAATCCTGTCTGAAAAGAATTTGCATGCTATAGTTTATATTCCTTCAATATTTAAAATAGGATTTTTTATATCATAATAAAAACTCAATTAATACAGAAAACAAACCCATCGTAAATTAGATCTATCTATAGCCGGGCGTTGTGGCGGGCACCTGTAGGCCCAGCTACTTGGGAGGCTGAGGCAAGAGAATCGCTTGAGCCCAAGAGTTTGAGGTTGTTGAGAGCTGTGATGTCATGGTACTCTACCGCGGGTGACATAGTGAGACTCTGTCTCAAAAAAAAATTAAATCTATGTAATAAAAAATTAGGAAAACATGAAATGAAAATTTATAAAATTAAAGCCAAAAATACGTAAGTTCACAGTTAGTAGATTTCAACACCCTTCTTTAGGAAGTTAATAGAATAGCTATAAAAATATAGTCTTAATTGATATTTATAGACTACTTCATTCTTTATAAGTGTACATTTTTTGTATTTTCCAGAATAGACTGCATTGTATATTGAGCCATTCACCAAGTGTCACTCTTTTCTGGCAGAGATCACTTCTAATGAGAAATCTAAAGGCATTCACAAGTATTGCTTTCCTGTAAATATTGTGTTGTTTTTCTTTGGCTACTTTCAAGGTATCCTCTTTATTTTGCTTTTCATAAGTTTAACTGTGATGTGCCCAGATATGGTTTTCTTTACATTTATGTTTAGGTTCCGGTGAAGTACTTTAATCTGTAAATTTAAGTCTAATATTCATTGTTGAAAGTTTTCAACTTTTCTGGTTCCAAATGCTTCTCTGCTGACCCATTTTTCTCTCTCTTCTCCTTTGGAACTCCAATTACCCATCGTTCGGAACAACTGAAGTTATTAGTGCAGTCCCCAAGGCTCTGATTATTTCTTATTCAACTTTTATTTTCTCTTCTTTGATTTATGTAATTTATATTGATCTAACTTTAGTTTCACTGGCTCCTCTGTCATCTGTAGCCCTTCATTAATCACTTTAGGTAACTGCGTATTCCATGCTTTCTCTGCACATTTCCGGTGACAAAGTTTCCAACTCAGGATACAAAGGGGTCTGAGCCATTCAACACAGTTGTTTTCCACGCCCTCACCCTGCCCCAGTGATTAGATTAAAAAGGAGGTGATGTAAGTCAGGTGGCTTGGTGACAGCAAGCCTCACTTATTGGATTACTTTGACCTCTCTGGGACAAGGACTTTCTCCACTTCTGGCCTCAGACTTATTATTTGATCCTGAACTAGAGCTCAGTATTTTTCTTAAATGTTTAATAGTCATACCACATCACTGCTTAACACTCTCTGGCAGTTTTTGGCCTCATTAGAATAAGGGCACATCTTCTTATAATGATCCCTGTGGCTCCAGGTCCCTCTGTCCCCTGCACTGCGTCTCCCTACCCTTCCCACCCCTCTGCCCCTTGCTCACTGCTCCAGCCACACTGGCCTCCCTGGGCTCCTCAATCAGAGCAGGTGTCCTTAGCACCGAGAAGTTCTCCATGGTCCCCTGTGCTTGGGACCCTTCCAAGAGACGTTCCTATGGCTGTTTTCTTGACCGCATCCCAGTCCAAACTGAGATGCAACCTTTATACCAGAATTAATTTTTTCCCCTATGATCTTCCCTGGAAATCCTACCAAAAATACTCTTATCAACATTCATTATATCCTACCTTTTACCTTTAATGATTTTTGTTCTCATCTCTTGACAGGTACACAACACACACTAATCCCAAATTGGATGTACATTCCAGGAGCTTCTGTGCCAATATCTTGAATAGTACCCAGTGTATTATAGACATTCCAAAGATATTTGGTGTATTAAGCTAACAAAAGTTACCGCACGAATTTTAGGAGTAGAGAAACTGAAAAATGAAGAGTGGAAATGACATGATTAGGTCATTTGAGGTCTGAATCAAACTATGTCTAAGGCTAGAACTGCTGCCTTTTCTTGTAAATTTTTGAGCCAATATGTTTCTTACAAATTCCTTTAGTTTTTTTTTTTTTTAACTTAAATAAGTTTGGGTTAGGTTTTCTGTCATTTTCTTCAGGGGAAAATATATAAACAATATTATTTGTTATAGTCATTATTATTTCGATATTTTATTCTCTTTCTGGGATGACAATTTGCACTCTCTGTATCAAGAATATGCCAGACTAGAAAATATTAGGAGAATCAGTCTTATCATAGCCACTTACAGATTCATATTTGAAGTTGTCCAGAAAATTGCCATGGTTTTTGAGTAATTAAGGCAAAAAGGGGATGTTGGTTGATAAATATGTCTAAGTTATTTTTTTATCTTTACCTCCAGTAAACCTCACTGGGGGATTAAACAATTACAAGAATGTACTTGTGTAAGTGCGTATGTGGCTTTATTCTCTCAGGACAAACGCTGTGTGCTGCATTTGAGAGGGAGGAAGCATATGGAGTCTCGTGCTTCCTCTTTATAAAAGAAGCCTTTTATAAAGTTTCGGGTTTGAGCACTATAACTTCGTTCTTCACAGAAAAATGCCATGCACAACTAAATATAATTACTGAGAAAAAGTGATGAGCCATAGAACAAAATTAAATATATTTCAAGAGGATCCAGGACAAAGTGCTATCTAACCACAACCTGTCAAGATAAGTAGGTTTTTCAAAAGATAAAGGGTGAATGCACTGAGTAAGGATTAAAAAAAGGAAATACCAGCTCATAGGCAAAATTGGAGTAGAACTTTTGTGCTATTTAGCAGATGATGAAAGATAATGTGGAGTTAAATTTTTAAGATCTTACATAGCTATTCAAGGAGTTTGAACCACACACTTCAGTGGGAAGGGCTCAAAGAGTGTGAACAAGGAAAGCTTCACGCCAGTACAACTGAAGAGCTTATGTGTGGGCTAGATTGGAGAGCGGGCCTATAAAAGCCTACTATCGTGCTTTGTTACTGGAGAATGTGGACGTGACCTAGAGCTTTAGCACTGCTATTGGAAAAAAAAAAGGATATTTTCCAGTTTTCTTTCTCTAATATACTAACTCCATGTACAAGCTGTTCAAAAATTCTGTAATACTTTGATCTCATCCTTTGTTTTTTCGTACACGCTCTCTGATTTACAGGCTTTTCAGCTCTCAGGAAAGCGCTTTGCTTCCACATACCTTGGAAACTTTTATTTGTTAATTAACAAAGCACAGCTGTCATCCCTGGGCAGACACCCCCTCTGTACCCCATCAGATACACTCCCGTGCCTCCCAGAAAAGGAGAACACAGAACAAACAAATATAATTGGAATTTAATTTCCAAAGACCACTAATATTATTCAGATACAGAATCACACTCTAATTCATGCCAGCAACTCATCTAAAAAAGATTGTATTCCTAAAATTAATTGGAAAGTTCAGCACACCATAGCGCCTATGAAATAGCACAGAAGTCGGTTCTTCCATGAAAGAAGCTAGAAGTTTTTGTGTCTACAATTACCAATGTTGTCTAAGATTTTGTCCCTCAGAGTTATTATTATTTTTTTACCTCATTATAGAATCTACCACATTGTTCTGACAGTTCTTTCCTCAAGATATATTGTAGGGGTTTTTTGTTTTTATTT
>CAUYRH010108756.1:15000-24307 GCA_963574655.1 Perodicticus potto
CTCTTTTTATTGAATCAATTGGGATTCACTAAATATTTTTTTAAATGATTCTGAAAATTTAAAATAGAAAAACATCATATATTTGCAGTTGGGAGAAATTGGAGATATGGAAGCCAGGCAAAAGGACAACTTAAATGCAGGTATGGGAGGGTAAGATTTCAAACTAGATTAGTGAAGTAGCAAGGTCAATAAGATCAATACACCTTGGCAGCTCATTGCAAATAGGAATGTTAATGCCAATATTAATATTTCACATCAGGGTGATGGAAGAATGGAGATTCCATTAGATTTCTATTGCAGCATAAAAATCACCATAAGCTAGAGTCTTAAAACAACCAAAATATATTAGTTAGTAATTTCTACAGTTGGAAGTCTGGTTACTCCATTACTGAGTTTTTGCTTAGGGTTCCACTGGGCTGAAATTTGGACGGCTGCCGTGGCTGTGGCTCTTCTCTGGGCTCAGGGTTCTGTTCCCAGCTCTCTGGTTTGGGCCGAACTCATTTCCTGGCTCCGCCTTTAAAGAGCTCAGGTGTTAAGAGTTTCCGTTAGGCCAGGCCTGTCCAGATAACCTCTCTGTTTTAAGATCTACTGATTTTGTACCTTAAATACATCTCTAAACTCCTTCACAGCAATACCCAGATCAGTGCTTGACTGAATAGGAGGAGCGGGTGCCCCAGGCCTGGGTGTCATGCAGTTGGGGGTGGCTGGCGTCTACCTACTATTGAGGAATATGAAACTTAGATGGTCACGCAGTCACCAATTATAGTTATAATTTTCAAATAGTGCAGTGATACTCAAATAATTACTGAGGTTGTACAGATATGAGAAATTTATAAAGACGACTGGGTATTAGGAAATTCTAACAAAGTAGAGCAACGGAAGGAAGGCGGAATCACAGGGAGCTCATTGTTGGTAACTCAGATACAAATTAGATTTGTCAGGAGAGAATGAATGCCCGGGCTGCCAGATCTTTGGACCTTTTTAAAAGAAGCCAGACACGCAGGTTTTTATATATCTCCCAATTTTAAATGTTGGCAACTATTTCAAAAGATTTACAATCCTGGACAGGCTAAAATAATGCGAGCCAAACAAAACGTATCTCAGGGCAAAACCTGGCCTGGAACCTGCCAGTTTTTGACCTCTGCTCTACAATTATAAGAGTGATTTTTTAAAAATTACTTATTAAATCATTCTCATTAATGTGTAGTCATACCCCAGGCTGGTGTTCATAGTAATTCAGAATTTTTCCAACTAACTGAGTGACCTGCAAATTACACTTTCATACTTACCTGAGTTAATTTAAAATACCCTAATTATAGGTATTTTGTGAGGTTCTTGCTATAGAAAACTGAAATTCTAATTTGGGTTATTTTTAGAAATTCTCGGAGGGTTTCTGAGAATTTAATTTTGTTAGTTTTTCGAGTAATTGTTGATGAAAGTGGAATTGTAGAATTTGCCATGCAGTCGAAATCAGATTTCTGAATAGACAGACCAAGGGACAAAAAATAAGGAACTAAATCTATAGCTGTATGTTTTAGTTTGTTTCGAAGCATTGCTCCGTTACAGGGCTTCGGCACAGACTTCCTAACATCTGTGTTAGATGCGTTGTTTTAGTGTTTACAGCACGTGTAGTTAAGTACACACGTGTGCCTTGTGTGTGCACGTGTGTACTTATACAGATACACACAGGTTAGAATACACTCGGCCACATCCTAGTGACTAAGATCAAGGTTATCTGTTTCAGGTTTATTAAATTCACCAAATTTCATTCCCAACTTTGGGTGGTGCCGCTGGAATCTAAGCTTTATCGTTCTCATCTTTCCAATGGGGCTAACACTACTTCAATACCCTCCTTTTATAGTTGAAAATAATGCAAGATATGTAAAGCACTTAAACCAATGTTTGGCCCATAGCAACGCTTAATAGATATTAGGTAGTATAATTGAGTATAAACAGGTACAAATGATGCCTAAAATATATATACACATTTTAAGAAAGGATAAAAACTGTATTGAACTTATAATACTCAAGTCATGCTCGACTTCTGCAATTACAAGAGATACAATATTCAAGATAATGAAAGTTATTGGTATATGTTGAGTATTACAAGTTGAATACAGTTTTTCCTTTCTTAAAATATGTATACATCTTTGGCACCCTCTGTATTTTCATGTAGATGCATATATGTTAATTTATAGAGATGTATGTGTTCTAATAAAATATCATTTCATACAAAGTGCCAAGAAAAATCCACTTGGTTTCAGTATCACGTTTATAGTATTTTTGCTACTTTTCCGATTAACATTAACATTATTATGTTTGTTCTTTTGGTTAACGCACAGGGCTAGTAAAAGAACCTCTGAAAGAGAAAGTGTTATTTTCAAGGTCATTGTGAGTGATAGTTATTGGAAAACAAGTGGTGAGGGCATCATTCAATTATGTGGAGTACATAATAGGAAATTGCATGCAGCATATGTGGGTGGGATCCCTGAAGACCATGACATCACCAGACAAAATTTCAGCTGCAGAGAAAGGTCTTGGTGTATTTAATCACAAATTAAAAACTCCCATTACTGAATACCACACTCACTGAATCATTAGAGAAGACGTAAGTCTCGAGTGCCAATAACTAGGCCTTCAGGACGGTCACCATCCCAGCCAGTCAATACTGTACCGGATTTGCCCTTGGGAGGTGGGTGTAGATTGTTTGGCACAAAGGTGAAAAAGAATATCTGTGGTTGATGATGTGGGTCCTTGGTACAGTTCTGGGACCTTTAGAGGTCAACATTTTGTGGTGGTTAAAATGTCAAGTTCAGAAAACATCCCTATTGTGTTTTCCATTATTGCTTTGTGGGGTTCTTTTCTTTTTTTTCTTTTTCTTTCTTTCTTCTTTTTTTTTTTTTGCAGTTTTTGACCGGGACTGGTTTTGAACCACCACCTCCAGTATATGGGGCCAGTGCTCCACTCCTTTGAGCCACAGGCACCACCCTCTGGGGTTCTTTTCAATGAATCAGTTTACCTGTATTATTGAAATATCTCTTTTCCTTGCTTCCTGTACCTATCATTGTTTATACACCATTTCTTCTCTTTGTTTTAGGCCATTATCACATACTACTTGAATTATTTCAAAAGTATTATAATTGATTTTTCTGATTCCAGCCTTTCTACTTTCATATACCTAGGCTATATTCTCTGTTTTCAGAAGCCCTTTTGAAAAATACAATGATTTTCACACCTGTCTATTCTCTACCACCCTGGGTAGCTCTTTATTGTCAATAATATGATCTAAAATCAAATTTGAGTGTACTAATTTTAATATTTATATTTTTATTCCAACTCTGTCATAATGCTGAATTTATTCTGAAGCTCTATAGCTCTGTGGATTTGGATTTTCTACGTTAGCAGCTCTGAATGCACCTGTTCACCATGACACTCCTGCTTCTAGAAAGCCTGCTGTCCCCAATGCCTACATTTTATGAAAAGCACTTGGTAAATAATTTTATGATTGATAACAATAATAATGATCATCTATCACTTTGTAGAATTTTATGTATCACACACCTGGCTAAATGCTTCATATGAATAAATTGTCTTTATTTGGGCTTTATAGCTCTTCATTGGAGATATTATTTGTATTTTGTTTGTGAGGAAACAGAATTATGGAGATATTAATAACTCAATAATACACAGCTAATAAGTGCCAGAACCAGGACTCACAGCCATGTGTTTCACAGCAAGGCACTTACTACCATAGAAATCTATTTCTATCTCATCCCTCTTGTCATTTATTGAATGTGTATAGGTCTAAATGTCTCTCCAACTAGTTACAACCTGTAAGATAGACATGAACCTCTGTTTCTCCCCAAACTGGGGAAATTATGCTCAATATAATTTAACAAATTAAATAACCTTTATCTCTATATAATCTTATAATTTTAAAAAAATATAATATGAAAAACATTATATTCTATCCTTTTATCTTCGTTGTGAGATACTCAACTGATATTATCATCTAATTTAATAGATGAAGAAATAGGTTCAGAGATAAAAGGTCTAGTCCAAGTTCACCCAGGTAGTAAGGGATTGAATGAGAATTTGAATTCATTTTGTTTCCTCATATAATGTTCTGACAACTATCCCTATTTTCCTTTCATAGAAATATTAGCATTAAAGAGATTAGAAATAATATAGATCTTGTAATAAAATTTTGAGGTCTCATGAAGTTGTTTGGCTGTATATAAAAGATAGGAAGGAGACTTGTTTCGTTCCTTGGGCCTATAATTCACTAAATCATACGACCAAAGCACAAAAGGTTTAAAAAATAATACTCGTATTAGTTAATTTTTCCATTCATTTATTTGGTTAGGAAGATAACTCTTTTCTTTCAATACCAGTCAAATATTGTGCTATTTCTTTCTTTCTTTTTTAATTTTTTTGCAGTTTTTGACCAGGGCTGGGTTTGAACCCACCACCTCTGTCATATGGGGCTGGCGCCCTTCTCTTTTGAGCCACAGGCACTGCCCTATTGTGCCATTTCTTTGTTTCTAGGGTTTCTGATGAGTAATTTGCTGTCTCTTAATCTGTTTTTCCTCTGCAGGCAGAATGCCAGTTCTTGTTCACTGTGCTCAAGATCTTTTCCTTCCCTTTGGATTAACATGTGTCTTTGCGTGGATTTTATTTGGGCTTATTCTGTTTAGGGTTCTCTCAGATTCTTGAATCTGTACATCTTTGTCTTTCCCCGAATTTGGGGACTTTACGGGCATTCATTATTTAAAGCACTTTTGGCCTTCTCTCTTTCTCCAGTCCTTCTGAAACTGAAATAATGTTGTCTTCTTCAACACCCAGTATGGAGTGTGTATATATATGTGTGTGTGTGTATGTGTATATATATATATATATATATATATATATATATATATTATTTTTGCAGTTTTTGGCCGGGGCTGGGTTTGAACCTGTCACCTCCGGTACATGAGGCCGGCGCCCTACTCACTGAGCCGCAGGTGCCGCCCCAGGTATGGAGTATATGAAGTGAAAACTAAACTCAGTAAAGTAAATACAGCATAACTCCTTGGATCCCTAGGTTCCTAAGAGGCCTAATGTTTTCTCTTCATTTTGCAAATTCTTTTTCTCTTTATTTTATATATGTATATATGTGTGTGTATAAATATGTATATTTACGTGTATATATATATATATACAGGGTGTCCACAAAGTTCATTGTGCAATTTAAAATAGTGCACAATTATATACATATACCTGTATACATATATTTATGCATACACACATATATAAAATATCTGGCTTTTTAAATAGGGAGAAATGCTTCTCCTCCATCTTGTCCTAAGAATGTCTGTATAATTACAGGCAACAAGAGGAAGTGGGTGAAACTAGACAGATGTGGCTTCTAGGAAAACAGGATGCATGTGATTTTCTAGGTGCTCACGATGATCGACTTCCAACGTTGCTGGAATATTGAAGTAGGATGAGCACTGAGAGTTGATCATTGTACATTGTTTAAAGCATCATTAGTGATCCTAGCAGGAAAAATGATGAAGTAGTTGGCTTAGACTCCTTTAAATGGGTTAAAAACTGAAAATCAAAGACAAAACTGTGACAACAGTAATAAAAAATATCAGTGTTTGCCAGGAGCTGGGGGAGAGTGAGGGATGAACTGTTGGAGCACAAAAGATTTTTAGGGCAGTGAAATTATTCTGTAGGATACTATGATGGTAGATACATGTTTTTATGCATTACGTCCAAACTTGAAGAATTTGCAACAAACACCCAGAGGGAAGTCTAAAGTAAAGTAAGCACTTTGGGTGATAATGGCGGTCCATGCAGGTTCCTGGATTGTAACAAAAGTGTTTCTCTGGATTGTGTTGTTGATAATGGAGCAATCTGAGTGTGCGGGGGTGGGGGGAAGAGGGAGAATGTGGAAACACGGTACTTTCTGCTCAGTTTTGCTATAAATATAAAGCTATTATAAAAAACAAAGTCAATTTTTTAAAACATCACTTGAACTCTACCTAAGAAATGCAAAAATGGTAACTTAATCATTTGTACCCATACATTAATTTGAAATTTAAAAAATTAAAAATAAAAACATCCAAAAATATCAATCACAGCTTAAATGTCTCATTTCAAGGAAAACAAAAAAGGGCACAATATTTGAAATTGAAAAAGAGACCAAAAGGGATTTTCCAAGAAGCTTCTCTGAAGAGAAACGCACAATGGATGTGGCCAGGGCGGCAAGTCCAATCCACTTCTTATTGGGGAGGAAGGTTTTATTTCCCCCAAGAGGGTACCTATCAAAGCTGAACATAGGAAGAAGAAAAAGATGGGACGTGTGTAAGCAGAAACACAGTTTCCAAAGCAAAGCCTTCTGTAAACTAAAGGGGCAAGACCCAGGTGGAGGAGAGACGAGGCCTGAGTTTGGAGACAGGACTCCAAGGAGAGTGATAAAGACAGTCATTTACGTGGGCAGTCATATGAAGAGGAGCCCCGAGATAAGGACTTTATTGGAGAAATACCTGAGTCATTTATCTTTCACGTTATTGGCACTCAAGACCATTTTGGTCTTATGTCTTCAAAACCAGGGATGCTAACTTGCCCAGAGAGTCAGATAAAAAAGCTGGGAAGTCAAAATCTAAATCTGGTTCAGATTTGTTATGGAAAGAGGATAATGTCACAATAATACAGTTTTATATATAGGAAATAAGATTTTCCTGGACAATATGAACAGTTATTATCATATTAATAATGCACCATAAATGACAGAAATCCAATCAACAGTGTTTATTTCCTTTGAAATGTCCTGAAGAAAAAAACAGACATTTCTATAGTGTGCTCATTTACAACCATTTACCATATTTAATGTTTGCTAGAACGACAATTAGCTTCTTTTTCATTCTTGACAGTTTTAAATTTTGTGAAATGTAGTAGTTTGTATTTATTAACTTCGTAAGCTATTACCTTGCTCAAAAGAATTTTCTCTATTTCCTTTCCCTACTCTGCAATGTTGGTCAAAAGACTGACTCCCATTAAATACAAGAACAATAGACAACATTATTGGTTATTTCAATGGCAGATAAGTTAGTTTAAGGCAGTGCAGTGCCGATTCAGCTGTGAAGTGGTGCGATGTGACGCTGGGAGCTTCTGAACATATTTTATGCTTGACAGTAATAATATTGAATTAATATGTCTCTGCAAGGCTTAGAAAATCTGGTTCAAATTTAGCGCAATTTATCAAGGTTTGTCAGAGTTATAAGAATTAACAAATCACGCTGTGACTTAAAATTAGCATTATGAATATTTAGGAGCTGTTAAAACTGTGGGCTAAATATATAAAATGTGACTGTCACCATATAAAAACATAGTTTCAAACAGAAGAGAGGAAGGCTTATTATACAGTCCAATGTGGTACAAAGTATAGCATTTAATTTTGCTTTTGAGATCAACGTCTATGTAAATGTTTTCTTTTTAGTAATAAAAAGTCCCCCACATCTGCTGCCAAGATGTGAGCTCAGGATAGCTTTCTGTCCTACAATCTGATCTTCATTTGCCTTAGTCATTCCATTTAGGGAAAACATGGAGACATTTCATCCTTTTTAACAAGCAGAAGAGAGTCTTTCGGAAGGGTTTATCCTCGGCCCCACTGTAGACTCCATGGAGAATTGAAAGGTTATATTCAGTTGTTTGAACTGTTAAGTAAATAAAAATGGAAATACGATTTTTTTGACAATTAAAGGTATATGACATACATTTGTCTCCTAAAAGTCAACTATCCACACTTTTATTACTGAAAACTGCAAAGTTTTTGTTTTTATTTTACTTATTTAGTCTGGAATTTAAAATAAAATAATAATTTACCAAAATGTGTAGAGTGATTTTCCTTTCAGCAAAATGAGGTCAAATAAATTGGATCGTGTGATGGATGCAGTTATTATGTCCGTGGAGAGCTTGTTAAAATGTAACTTATGGTGGGCAATAGGGTTTGTGAACCTTGTGAAAAGCTGATAACTTTATTTTTCATGAAAAAAATACTTTTAAGTGGTGTTTTGTTTTTGTGGTTTCTTTTTCTATTTATAAAGTCAAAAGTGAAGCTATTAAAATATTTTTAGCCATAAAATCTTTTTTTCCCCCATTCTGATTGGAGTAGTCATTTCGCACAATGTCTTTTTTTCTTATCGAGTATGAATTAGCTAGTTAATTTAAATTTTCATTTCATATTTTGCATATGGTTTAAACATTGTTTAAATTCTAAGGCAATGTTTTTAAACACATAAGGAACACTCCTATGCATATTTTAAACCTTGGCATTTATAGATGTTATCAATCGATAATGAACCTTTAGGGTTATTATTTCTTTGGAATATGTTGGCAAGCAATTTTTGCATTAAAAAAGACAAAAACTAAAGAAAAAGAAGTAAGGTAAAATAAGAAGTAATACATGATTAGAAGTGCAGTTTGAGCAAGGTAGAGTAAATTAAAACTAATTGTATTATGAAAATCAGATTTTTTCCTGAAATAACCAAAAGATGATAATGTATAAAAATCAGTTCTGATGAGTGAATTGCAGTGTTGCAATGTGTGTGAAAAACAAAACCAACACGCAAACTATTTCTTCATAATTCTTTTAAGTAATAATCAAAACAGCTCTGACACATTTTGGAAGTGAAAATGAAAAGTAAATATGTATTTTTCAGGAGTAGCCCAGAAATGATGCCGTGAGTCTTTGACTGGAAGAAGCCTTATGGAGACGTCTGAGGGAAAACCTTGACAATCTGGAGAAGGGGTTGGTGGGGGGACCTCTGTGGATTCACAGTCGTGCGCAAGAAAGAGGAGGAAATGATGCAATTATTTGCCAGGCTCTTTTATTTCTGAGTGGAGTGAGGCTGGGACTCGGTCAATGCTAGAAATGAGGGTTGTTTCTGGCTCCTCTGGGGTGAGATGTGCCGCACCGTGGGAGTGGGGAGAGAAATTCAATCAAATTACAAAGTCAGTTTTGCTTTAGAGAAGTTTCTCTTCAAGAAGACAGGTGCACGGCCTACAAGTACAGAGGAATGGTTCTAATTACACAACAAAACAGTAACAACCATAACAATAGGAGATCTCCAAGAGTGGCAGAGTGAGGCAAGGGATGTTCTGGGTAAACAGGACACATTCAGTGTCCCCTTTGCCTGACAGAAGCCCTTTGGGATAACCTGCTCCACTGGCTGGCGGAGGAGCTCTCGGAAGAAGAAGAACACGCCGAGGCTCTGTCCTCATCCCTCCCTCTACGCCGTAGCACCGTTCAGCTCCTCAA